>CAAKHB010005424.1:0-44415 GCA_901007665.1 Aeoliscus strigatus
GCCTTCTCTAAATCTACAAAAACACAATGCAGCTCCTTCCTACCTTCTCTGTACTTCTCCATCAGCATCCTCAGTGCAAATATTGCATCTGTGGTGCTCTTTCTAGGCATGAAACCATACTGCTGTTCACAAATCTCCACTTCCTGTCTCAACCTGGCTTCAACTACTCTTTCCCAAACCTTCATGGTATGGCTCATCAACTTTATCCCTCTGTAGTTACTACAACTCTGTACATCACCCTTCTTATAAATTGGTACCAGAACACTCTTCCCCCACTCATCAGGCATCTTGTTACTGTCTAATATTTTGTTAAACAACCTAGTCAGAAAATCTACCGACACTTCCCCTAAACACTTCCATACCTCCACTGGTATGTCATCTGGACCAACTGCCTTGCCACTCTTCATACTTTTTAAAGCTTTCCTGACTTCATCCTTTCTAATCTGATCAACCTTCTTCCTAATCATTTCTGGCTCCTCATTCCTACGTTCCCTATCGTTTTCTTCATTCAACAGTTCCTCAAAGTATTCTTTTTGTTTCTGCTTTTCCTGAATAATTCATTAAAATCTGTTTGCTCACAGACAAACAAACAAACACCAACAAAAACATAACCTCCTAGGTGGAGGTAACTAAATTGTGCCAACATGCAAAAACATTGAGAAAAATATACTGCAAAGCGAGAGTTGTGTAGAAGACACAGCATCACTGGGATGCTTTCCGGAATGCTGTCAGACACTATTAACAACAATCTGAGCCTGTCAGTGGACCGAGATGTGGATAAACCCCCTAGGGATGAATTCACAGCCATTTCATGAATACGGCTTCCAACATTTTCATTGAATATTGACTGAATAATGTTTGTGATGAGCATCATCATTGCCCTGATTATCCTTTGAGGCTGTGCACTGAATGCTTGTAAGAAATACAAACTTAAAATGTATATTTGTGTTTATAAAATTGAGAATAAAGCCCACTGGAACCAACCTCATCTCCAGGGAAAGCACAGCTATGGAGTCTGCTGCGATGTAAAGAGTTTTCATTTCAGGGGAGTACATGCACGCCGACAGGTCTCCATGTAGCCCACTTGCTATGGGGTCTGCTGTGAACAGGCAGCACTCATCCTGAATGTCCCAGATCTGAAATAGGAGCCAGTCAAACATGTGTAAAAGAAATTTTTTGCTGCAATTCTGCATCACATACTGTATCAACATAGAGAAAGAGTTATGGTTTACTTTGGCAGTTCCATCTACAGACACCGAGAAGATTCGTCTGTCTTCCGATGAGATGCAGAGGTAGGCGACAGGAGCAGAGTGGCCTTTCAAAAATCCAGTTGGTTTCCTGAAATTTAGAAAAAGAAAAAACATGATTTTTTAAGTGAATGATTGTCTGCATGAAAAATAAAAGATGGTTTCTCACCCGGGAAAATGTGGGTTCCACATACGTATGCGTCTGTCCATGCCCCCAGTCACCAGCAAACTGTGCTTCAGGCAAAAGTCGAAGGTCTTCACGCCCTTGTAGATGCTGAAGGTTGTCTGGTCACACGGCGCCCGCGGCTGCGGAGTCCAGCTCAGTTGGACCTTCTTGGTTTTACCTTCATAGCAGGCGTCTGTGATCTCACTCAGCTGCTGCTGCACATCAATTTGAGGCAGCACACAACCTACAAGAAAAACATTTATTCATGCTAAAAAGCTAAAAGCCAAAGATTAAAAACTTAAAGTTATGTAATGCTGCTTGAAAACATGCACGTCAACGTTGCTAAAGTTGTCACTGGAAACTGACAGTCATAGCTGAGGCAGGAATTGTGAGTAGTAAGTGAGTCTGCCCTCGCATCGCTAAGTGCTACCATAGCAACAAAGCCTGGCATTTTTCTGCAGACACCCTGCGTACTGGTTCTTCAGAAGTCATTCCCATTTCTAACATCCATCGAATGGTGCATTCCACTTGCAGCGGATGTAAGATTCGGTTACTTTCATAATGAGTTGTTCACATTCCACTTTCATCACAACATGGTTGGTATAAATCCCTTTTTGCACTAATTCTTAGTTGATAAACAACACATTCCACATTATTGTACTATCCTACAACTGACATGAAATAAAAGGGTTATATATGTATGAGTCATTGAAATGAAGAGAAAACAACAAAAACATAGAGAGGCATTGACTGTTGAATGGATGAATCATCTCAGTGTGCCACCAGGTTGCCTGTGTTGTATGTTCAACAGAGATTAACAATGCACACACATTGATAGACCTGATTGTTTCCAGTAGTGTCATGAAATATTATGAATATATATATATTAATATATAATATATGATATCATATATTAATATATATTATATATAATATAATATATTAAATAACGACAAGAGAGCAAAGAGAACATCGGAAGGTACAGTACCTATGACAAGAGACACTGCCTCTTCATTTGATGAAGAAATTACCGCTTGCAAACTTGGAACATATTTGGCCTGAATTCAAAGGAGACACGTCGTTGCTTTGGATCCCAAAAAACCCTAACACAAGAGATCAACGTTGCTTGAACTCAAGCACTGATATGGAATTATATATTTCTCTGCTTTGAAAGATATTTAAAGTATTCACTTTGCTGTTTATTTAGTACATCAGAGTATTATCTGATCTTGCAGAGATGCACAAGCGATATATTCTCCATTCTTTTTCTATGAATTAAGCAATAACCAAAAACAATAACGTATAAACCTTTTGAAAGGACAATTATTGTGTATCTTCAAGTGAGTGTTGAAAAATGAACTGAGGAGCACGTAAAGGTCAAAGGTTACCTGTGTCACCCAGTCCTGGTGAACTTTCCAACGCACAAATCTGACATTTGCAGAGAGCACTGTGCTGTCCATCGCAATGGTGGGCAGGTGTCCAGTCTTTGGAGATCTATTCCAAATCCTGTGAAGAGACTTGACGTGTACGATCAAAGCGGAAAGTCACAATAGACACAAACACAGAAATGATGGATGCTCTGCCCCGTGTCAGTGAGTACAACAAAGGTTGGCTGCAGCCTAAACATGTTTTTGCAGATCAGAGAAAGAAAATAAGGTTAATTTAATCTTTAACATTATGTAGTGTACTGAGTTCTTCACATTTTTTTTATATAAAACGGAGCAGACATATTAAAATAATTGATGTGATTGGTGTACATTGTCATCACATGTACATTATCTCATTTCCTGTTCCCTTGACCCACAGTATATAAGAAAAAATATAAAAAAGAGACGACATAAAACAATATATACCTGATATGTAAGTATATAATAATAATGTATAATATGTACAGTATACGCAGGTTTCTGTCATTTCTGGACTTGAGAAGTTACCTGAGGGTGTCTTCAACAGACGATATTAAAATGATATTCACGCATCCCTGAAAGGAAAGCGCATTAATCAATCATGCACTTTTGTGGAATGATTTGTTGTGTTGTACCTCTGTGTCTCCGTACAGAATAGAGCATTGATTAGGACCTGTATACCTGTGAGTGCAAACGCAAAGCGTCACATGTCAAGACTCTACGGAACATCTGATGTTCACTCACGGTTCTATTGCCTACCCATAATCTAATGTCAGTGGGATTGTGTCCAGTTTATTGATCTGGCAGTAAGGAGCCAGAGTTGAAAGCTCATAAAGCTGGATCTCTCTGTCACTGCGAGAAACAAAGAAAAAAAGTCACAATAACTAACTTATTGACTGGAACCTGCCATTAATGACAGTTAATCTCTTTTTACCCTGTTCCAATCAGCATCTTGTTGTAGTCTGGCATCACGGCGAAATCACTTGCCCACTTTGACTTCCCCATTTCAGGCCCTTTGCTCTGCAAGCAAAGAAAACAGCTGCTTTATTTTATAGTGCTAATTCCAAAAACACATTAAAATTAAAACCATACCTGTGATAGTCGGTCTGATGTTTATTTTATGATTGATGCCTTATTTTTATGAGGCCACACACATGCGTTTTTGTCTTTTTAATTTCTTTTTCTTACAAATTTTAATGACATCTTTCTTTCTTCCTTTATTTGCTTTTATATGATGCTGATGTGATAATGTTATTTTTGCTGTCTTTTTTGCCTTTGTAATAACAGTAATTATAATTATACTACTACTACTACTAATAATAATAATAATAATAATAATAATAATAATAATAATAATAATAATGATGATGATGATGATGATGATAATGATGATGATGATGATGATGATAATGATAATGATAATGATAATGATAATGATAATGATAATGATAATGATAATGATAATGATAATGATGATGATGATGATGGTGGTGGTTGTTGTTGTTGTTGTTGTTGTTGTTGTTACTACAACAGGTATGAGTACTAATCTAGGCTGGAAAAAGGTTATACCAACATACAAACACATGCTTGGTCTCGTGGGGTTTAAGTTCAGGACTGCAGTTACAAACAGCTCCGTCCTCTTGCACAGTTATGATGCCTCCATCATGTGTGTGGTGGATATTGATGATGGGACTGTTGTGACACAGCGGCCTCGTCAGGGCCGAAGTGAAAGCCACCCGTTTACTGCGTTGAGTCGTTGTCTCCTTCTCCTTGTAGACCTGCAGCATGTATGCACAGAACTCGCCCTGCGTCATGTGTAAGAAGGTCAGGTTACCTCTCCAGTATGAACATGTCTGAAAGCGTTATGCCTCAATTCTGTAGCTTTAAAAGTTTAGAAGAGAAACATCTTACAATTGAATGACAAATATACAGCTTTAGTTAACAAATGTTGTTATAGTGCATTCCTATTGCTACGTGAAGTCCGAGTCCTTGTCAGACTTCAGGCACGCCCACCCTGCTGTAACTCGGTCCATCTCGGTTTATCAGCTAACACAACTTCTTCCACCTACTTTACTGATGAAATTTGGATGCACACAACTCTCTATGTCAATGCAAGGTACAAACTCAGGCATGCAATACAAATGGAACGCACCATTACAACTGAGAGCATCGACTTTGAGTCAGGCATGATAAGTGTGTAAGTGAACAAAGTTCATTTAGGCCAAATCATTAAAGCCCATTCTGATAAATAACCACACTGGTTGATTGAAGCACATACATAACATTTTCTCTCCACTGGGTGATCTATAAGAAAGAAATAGGAATATCAGCTCACCCATGAAATCCTCCCATGACCTGAATAATCAATCCTCTTAAATAACCCTTGAATTTGGGCACTGTTCTGTGAAATCCAAAGAATAAGAACAATGACACACAGATGATTAGAAATGGCCTAAATTTAAAGGTACGTACAAAGTCAGAGAGATGAGAGAGTATAAAAATTGAAGACAAACTGTCACATACTGTGTGCGGCAAACACTTCTTCACTATGAGCCCAAAATCCCTCGCATCAATGGATTTAAAGCCAGCTGTCTCATGTTGCTGCAAAAAGAAAAAAACAGTCAAACCCTTTGAAATTAACAGCCAAACATTTCATTACAGTGGGTTAGTTTGGTACCTCAAATGCCAGTTTCAATTTCTGAAGGCTGTCAAGTGATATCATCTCACTGAGCTAATTGCGGAGAAGAAATAAAAAAGCTCATTATAAGATCTCATGGACATATACAAGGAATTATTATGTATTATGAATCATTAAACAACTATGGTGTGAACAACACAGTATATAGCATTAATTTTTCACCATCATTGAGTCAACATGCAGTTCAAGGTTGGAAGGAAATACCGTATCCCACTGTTAGGAGTCCACCTCGAAGTAATAATCATATCCATCATGGCCACTACATGAAAATGGTGTGTACCGTGAGATGCTCGCAGAAGGCCAGAGTGGCCACGCTCTTTGTGTTCATGGCCTCTCATCACTTGGTTTCCTAGAACCATCTACGAATCTATCAGTGATTTATCATTTATAAATAAAAGTAATAAACAGCTTAGAACCTTTAGGATGTATTCAGGTTTCCCCATGGTGTTGTTAGTACTGTGCTCTTCCAGAGGTCTTCATTAAAGCCGCATCATTTTTAAGTCTTAATCCTACCCAGGCACCTCGCTCATCACATTAAGTCAGCAAGTGTGACTGACATCTGCAACTAAAACTTTGACAGATGAATTCGCTCAAGCCTCCTATGTCATCTTATCATTCGTGTCAGCTTGGGAACTTCAATCCACTGCAGCCCTTTTAAGTTGTTGGCTCAGCTCAGTGGTTGTGTGTTACATTGGCCAGAAACATGGCCCGACGGGCTGTCCGCCTGGAAGTAAATTCATTGTCAACTTAATTCAAAATGGCAGTTCTGGCTTCACCTCACATTGATTCTGCTGCTCTGAGACATGCCTCAGCTCCAGCAAACATGGAGTACTTTGGACAGAGCCTGTGAAGTTCAGCGGTGTGACTCTCTAGTGACACCTTGAGGCTCCAACATTCAAACAGCTATGTCAGCACCACTGTTTATAAATTATTCTCTTTTACCAATTCACAAACTATCAGATGTATTTGTTTATTCAGAAGTTTTCAAAAGTTCTTTACCTCCACTTTAGATGTACATCCTCACAATAATAGACAAAGTTATAATAATGCACTATATTTACTGTTTACCTGCACATCCCACCATCAATATAACCTGTCCTACAGATGCCCTATGTTTTGGAATGGACTACATTCCTCATCAATGATTATTTCTAAGCCTTGTAAATTATTTCTAAGCCTTGTAAATTAGAATTCTTTGAATTACTGAAAAGGGTCAACTCTTAGGCTTTGCTCCCTCATTGCACCATTGATTTTTAATGTGTGCTAAATAAATAAATAAACATAACCTAACCTAAAACTAATGTAAGAAACGTGGTGCAAAGGTGAAAAAGCCAAATGAAATCAGTGGTTCTCCTTTCAGACAGATGATGAGACCTGGAAGCTTTGAGATAAATCCACTTGGTCGTGCTGCTGCCTCATGATGTCCTCCTTGTCACCAAGTGTGACTGAGTGTCTCTGTCCACTCTGTCTCAGCAGCTCTCGAACAAACCATTCAGGTCGCTCATCTCTGCTCTCGCTGACGCCCCCCGGTCTCACCGGATTCCCAGAGGAACATGAACCTGCCAGTTCTGAAAGGAGGCTAGGAGAATTTAAAGTGTGTTCATCAGACACTTATTCTATAGCTCATGATTACTGTGAACAAATAGCAGTTGCAGTCAGTTGCTTCCTTAAAAGTGAATTCTGTGTGAGAATAAACTTAATTTTTTCTTTTACCTGATCTGATGAAGCAGTCTTGAGGAGTAAGTAGTTACATGTAAAGGCATTGTGTAATTTAATTGCGGTACAAATTGAAAATAACTGAAATTGATTCCCCAGATAGAAATTAGTTACTTGTGGAAACATTCATTACAAATTACAAATGTACATATTACAATTTAGTTACATCTTAGTTACATCTGAATCACAATTTCTGTCTTTTTAAATAATATGATTTGTGTGTGTGTGTGTGTGGGGGGGGGGGGTCAAAATGATTTTAACAGGAGTTTGACAGTAGTCAGTGTTGATGCTGCTGAAAGGTCAAAATGTTGAAAAGTCTTCAAATATCATTACTTTGAATCATAAGACAAAATACCCTACTATTGCATTTTAAACTTGTAATTCTAATATTTCC
Source organism: Aeoliscus strigatus (assembly GCA_901007665.1). Lineage (NCBI taxonomy): Eukaryota > Metazoa > Chordata > Actinopteri > Syngnathiformes > Centriscidae > Aeoliscus > Aeoliscus strigatus. Next base: position 7,628 of record CAAKHB010005424.1, read on the forward strand.
ATAGTGACTTTCCCAACACTGGTTATGAAGAGGTGCTGCATCACCATAGCAACAGTAAACAGCTGATGAGTAGAAAAAGCCTCAGAGATCATCTTGACACTCACAGTAGATCAGCAAATAAAATTACCTGGGCACACCTGGGCTTTCTAATCTCCCTGAGGCCGAGGAAGAGCGAAACATCTTCCTGGGATCTTCCTAGAATAAAAACCATACGTCCTCCGTCACCCTGCCAGGCAGACCGTTTATCACTCTCATTACTTGACACTCACTGTAATGTTACACCTGAACAGAGCAGGTTGCTGGTAACTAAGAAACCAAGAGCGACAACTGAGACGACAAAAGCAACAACAAAAGCACAAGTTCCAGCAGAGTCTTTTCATATTACAACATCAACAAATTGGATTTTGCATTGTTTGGATTTGCATTTAATAGACCGTCGTCTACTGCATGAACAGATTAAACAGTAAAGGGTGCTAATAATCCCTCATGAAAAGGAATAACGAGTAAATAACGAGTAAAATCCGTGAAAGGGTATCATGGAGCTGCAGACTAAAGGTTGGGGGTGTGGTAGTGGGGGTAGTTTGCTACTTCTTTTTGCAAAAAGAAAAAATGCAATCAGTTACTATGAGTCTCTGAGCACTCTGTCAAATTCTTCAGAGAAATACTGTGACGCTCACCCTCCTCTGGTGAAATTCGGTGTCACTGTTGCAGTTACAGAGGCTGAAGGGACTTTATTGAGTTGACATTTGTGGCAGCTTCTCTTAGAACCTGTCGTAGGTGGCCAGATCCAACTGATTGATGATGATTCTCTGGCAGCCGGCAATAATTATGTGCAACTGTTTGTTTGGCTGTTGTCTCAGAAGATGAGAGAAGAGGTGTGCTCACAAGGGTGTTCTATGGGGTGGTGAGCCATGCCTCCTAAGATCAGCCACATGACATTGTTAGTATGTCTGTGAAGGTTCTCAGTCATCCAGGCCATGGTATCTTGCTGGGTTAATTTGTAGGCAACTGGACTTGTGGTGGACAGATGCCTACGAATAAAACCAGCCAGACATTGTTGGTATACAGATCTCCAGCGTAGAGAAATTAGGGCATCATTCAAGGTAAAGACTGAGGTGACGGTCATCGTCTAGCAGATAGATGGTTATAGTCATAACTTATGTTTTAAACTGACTAGTGGGGTGTTGCAGGCCCCAATCACTGTTGTTGTTGTCAGGGTTACCTGAGCATTCACCCTTTGTGGTCAATACCCAATCAAAAACTGAAGAAGCTTCTTGGATGAGAAACAAAATGTCTTCGAGATAACGAGCAAGCTTTAACCCAGCAAAGGACTGTAAATCTGTCAAACTCAGCTACAGCAAAAATAAGTAGAAGAATCATGATGGTTGAATCTGGACATGACTGAGTTGGTCTGGCATACTTTCACAGACTTCTGTTACCCTGAGGCACGAGAGGGAAGTCACATTCATAGGTGGAGCGGTACCGTGCTGCCAAAGCCTGATCTCATGCTTGGATGGAGGATGTTTCCACTCAGAGTTTCATGTTGCATCCCTGGGCAGTCTCCACTATATGAAAGACCTGAGGAAAATAGCTTGATTTAAAGGTCATAGTGCAACGTGAGAGGTCAAGCATGGCCTTCAACAAACAAATGCAAAAAGGTCCCATTGAGGCTGCATGAAATACCAACCAGACCTAGGAGTGTGCATGTGTGTGTGGGGGAGTGGTGTTTCCATTCTGTCCTGAGGACGTTCCTGCACAGATATAGTCAGTTTGCTGGCTGGCTTCCAGTAAAAAGTCCCCAAAGGTCCATTCAGAGAATGTGAGTAAAAAAACAAACATAGTAATATTCACATAGAAAAACACACTTACCGTGCATCCTAATCCTAATCGCAGATCCCACCACTCTTTCCTCTCTATAAGACAATTTAACATTAGATATGTAATGCATTGTAGTTATATAGAAATGACAGTTTCACTTTTAATCGTCTCTTCCGCTTTGGTTTAATATAGGATGATTTGAAATAATAATAATAACATATATATGTTGTTATTATTGTTATTATTATTATTATTATTATTATTATTATTATTATTATTATTATTATCATCATCATTATTATTAATTATATAATATATAATTTTTCATTCAAAATGTAAGTGACATAACTACCCATTTAATCATGTATTCAGTTCTATGGAATGTAGTTTCATGATAATAAAAGTAAATCAATCTTCACTCTGAATGCCAAATACAAAAGTTACAGATACAAAATAATAATTATCATCATGTAACCAGTATCAAATAATTATTAGAATTTAAGTGAGCTTAAGTGACCTGTTTACTGCTCTCAGTGAATAATACTTCAGTTTACTTGTTTCTGCCTCACAGCTATGTGCTTTAAGCACTATTTTGGCCTTCCAGTTATAATTAAGCGCATATAAAACAAGCTCAACATCTGGTACTTATCACATCCTGATTACTGCTGTATTATATGGGCATTAACATGAAACAGTTCCCTCAGTTCCAAATTTAGCGCCTTTGTCTCGACCAACCGCACCAGTTGCGGAGCTCTGTCCAATGAGACTACCCACGGAGCCGGCGGCAGCCAATATCCGAGGACCGGACCCGGAGTGCCGGGACACAACACGGAGGGATCCGCCTCACAGCCGGCGGAGCGCGCAGTGACGGCGGTTCATTGTCTGAGACGTAACGACGTACGGCCTCGCATAGTGGTTCAGTGGTAAGCGCCATACATGTTAACTTTCTGACTCGTGCGTGACCGGTGTGAATGGGAAAAGTGGGATGTTTGTTACTCGGCGCAGCGTGTTGTGTGTTCTATTTGTTCTAATTGGGCAACTGAGCGGGATAACATGCTAACACCGCGAGAAGTGATGTTTTGCTAACTTAGCTGTTAGCTGTTGCCTCCTAAAGCTGGCACCGCAGGTTAGCCCCGGGGATAAATGACACCCAAGTGAAGTGCAGTTTAAATGATGACCCCCCTCAATGACCGAGTTAGAAGCTAATGTTCGCTGGTGTGTTACCACCATTGAGTAACTCCCAAACGTGCTGGCCCAGCGTCTACTCCAGCAGCTAACATTAGCCCTGAAGCTGAACGTATCGCTATCTCTTGGTGCTGAAGCAGTACCGGGATGCAGGTAGAGCATCTTTCCCCAGGTTCCCTGGATCATTGCCACTAAAGTTGAAACTTTTTCCTCCAGAAAATACTCTATTGGAGACTTAGATGCATTTGCAGGCCGGTTCATATGGTGAGAGAAAGGAGTGTGTGTGTGTGTGTGTGAGTTGGGTGCTTCCCATTGTTTGAAAATCCAATCAGCCATTTTAATAATCGCCGCATGAAATAAGCCTGTTTGCTAACAGTAGCTAGGCTAGCTACGCGGCTAGAGCTAGGAACAAAGCAGGCGCGGCTAACGCTGGGTTGCATCCGAATGCTAATGCTACTTTAAAATCTAAGCTGTCATGCTACATGTCACATTGAGGTGCTTCTTCACACGAAAGGACGTTTTACCCATTTGTGCAGAATCCGTACGGTAGAACTGCTAGTGAATATTTTATAGATATCGTTTTAAATAAACCATTTAACAGCTGAGTGCAGTTTGGCAGTGAAATAAGCATCATGTTGACTCTTGCATACAATGGACCATCAGTCACTGAGACACACATGCACACACACACACACACACACACACAGTTTAAACAATAGATGGACCTGACAAAGCCAGGCAGATAATTGAGAATGGGGATGTTTGGATATTGTTAGTAGACTTGTATATATTTCATTCAAAACATGTTTTCTGTGTTTTCTTAAGATATAATGGGGAAGGATCCAAAGAAGCCCAGAGGCAAAATGTCCTCTTATGCATATTTTGTGCAAACATGCCGAGAGGAGCACAAAAAGAAGCATCCGGGTGCCACCGTCAACTTCTCAGAATTCTCAAAGAAATGCTCAGAGAGATGGAAGGTAGGAAGAATGAAACCTCCTATTCAGTTTTAGAGGATTTCCCTTCATGAATTATTAAAAATGCTTGTTTTCACACAGACAATGTCACAGAAAGAGAAAGGAAAGTTTGAAGAAATGGCCAAACAGGATAAAGTCCGATATGAGAGAGAAATGAAGACTTACATTCCTCCAAAAGGACAGAAGAAGAAGCGATTTAAGGACCCGAATGCTCCAAAGAGACCACCGTATATATTAATTCCATATAAACTGGACATTTTCTGTCAAATAATCATTTTCTGATTACTTGAACACTGACTGATAATTTCCCCCCACAGGTCTGCATTCTTCCTGTTCTGCGCAGACTTTCGCCCCAAAGTAAAAGGTGAGAACCCTGGGCTGTCCATCGGTGACACGGCAAAAAAGCTGGGAGAAATGTGGAATAGATCTTCTCCTGAAGAAAAGGAGCCGTATGAGAAGAAAGCTGCCAAGTTGAAGGAGAAGTACAACAAGGTAAAAAAAAAAAAATCTGGGCAGAATGAAACACCTTTTTAAAGTAGTCTATTTACTCAATATAATTTACTAAAACCTTTTTCTGCAGGATGTTGTCGCTTACCGCACAAAGGGCAAAGTGGACTCAGGATCAGCTGCTACAGCAGATGATGATGACGATGAGGAAGAGGAGGGGGGAGATGACGACGAGGAAGAGGATGATGAGGACGATGAGGATGATGAGTAGGTTTCTTAGCAATGGGACCTTAAATTTGTTTATGCCATATAACCCTAATGTACTCAATTCACCATCTTGAAACAGAAATCTTACTGAACAAGAACATGTGTATATTTAATGTTTTTAAGATGTACAGTGTTATTCTCTTTTTTGTAAAGGTAACACTACATATCGTACGTTTGAGATTTTCTAGTGGTAGTTCTTTATCCCTGCCATATGATGTACCAGTTTAGGAGGACTACGGATCCGTATGAAATGACTAGTGTTTGGTGTTGCAACTCAAAAATGAGATTTCTGAGTTTGTAGTGTATTTTTCTTCATTTTGAAAAATATTTTTTTATGTGCCGTCCCAATGTCTTTTTATTGTTCTTAGAATACCACTCTAATATCTAATGCAGCTGTTTGACATCCAAGAATGTCTTCCTTCAATAAAGGTGTTTTTTTTTAAAAGCGTTCTTTTCAAAAAAGTCTTTTATTCCTCTTTCTTTCTTCTTAACATTATGTGTCATCACAAACCGAAAAGTGTTCTGTTCTTTCTACAAAAGACACATTAATCCTGGAAGCTGCTGTTTCAAACTGAAAAAAAAGTGGGCAAAACAGTCTTAGTTATCATGTCTGGAAGTCTACAGACAAGGTGTTCGGTAACTAAAGAAATCTTGTTACTGCTTTATTTTCTGAAATCCACAGACAAACAGCAACTTGAGAAGTTGAGCAGCAGTCTTTTTCATGTACATAACTGGGTTTATGTTGTGCAATCACTTTATCATTCTGTTTTTTTACACACCAGCTTGCAAACTAATCAAACTGTTTTGATTAGTTACTTTATATTGGAGCAAACCACAGTATAAATGTTGTGAATAAATTGCTGGTATCCAATTATTACTGTGCCAACACTGTCAACATAAGATGGGTCTGAATGAAGACTAATCTATTTAAAAACATGAAAGTACTGCAAGTCTATTCTGGTATCACATGTTCACAGGCACATGAAGATCACAGATTTTGTGATCTTCCACAACAAGGACGTTCTTGTAACCGCTTGCTCTGATTGCATTCCCTCTCTCTAAATCAAGTCAGTCCCACAGTCTCTGAGAGAAGGATCACATGGCCATTTATCACACTTTTCTCAGCAGCTGCGCTCAAAACAAAGCTGTCTCCACAGAGTATGCAAATATGAATGTGTCCACAGCATATGCTCAACATTAGGTGCTAAAAACTAAAAAAAACTAAACCAAATGCACAATACTACATATAATTATTAGAATTGTATGAGTAATACTAATATTTCTTATCGTTATGTCCTGCATGCCTTATCAGTGTTACACTAGTGTTCAGCAATCACAGCCCCAAATCCAGAACTGATCACTTATTTTTGTAGCTAAAGATACTTGAATAAACAGCTGGAATGTGGAGGCAACAGTAACAAAGCGAAATGCAGATGTTTCCTATCGCTGCAGTTCTTGTAATTTGCACCACTGATAAACTGTTAAGCCAGTCTTTCATTTGAAATCACATTCTCTTTTTTTCTCCATCTGAAATGGAGTGCGCACACACACACACACACAAACACCTCAATAATGGCGGCCGATTGTCGAGGAACCTCAATATCAAAATCCATTGAAATAATATGAAAGAGATTCAAAAAGAAAAGCAAAAGAAAGAAGAGTTCAGAGAGTCTACGGGGGCTCATTAATGCCCTGTGCAATCATCTGCAGTGGTTTGTACCAAAAGAACTTTTTGGGGAGTGGAGAGGGGAACTGCAGGATTTGCATGGAGGCTGACGTGTCACACTGGCAGGTGAGTCTACTCACATGCTGAGAAGCTGGCGACAGTGTGGAGGTAACCTGTCCAGGAGCTCATCGGATCAGACGTTTGTTATGGTCAGAACATCCTTCTCATGTTTGACTGAGCAAGTCAGTTGCATTTAGGAAGTGATGGACTCTGCTAGAAGGTGGAGAAAATCCACCATTTTAATAGTCCATTTCCATTCCCAGTAAGTCAAGTTTTTAGTGCGCATCGTTAATGTCAGCTGTGATGGTGCTGGATACATTTCCAACTGCAGTTTTGAAGTGCATTTATAATCATAATCTGTAGCAGCACAGTTATAATGATAATAATAATAATAATTCAATATTATTATTCATTTAATTGACATTGCACTTACACACATTGCAAGAAATCTCAGGGTACAGGAGACAGAGTGTTGTGAGAAGAAGAAAAAAACATTTGACAAATTATAATACCCTTTAAACAGAAAAGATGGTTTTACATCTCCTGTGGTTTCTCTTCTCCTATGCTCCTCAGACAGGAGCTTCTTCTGAGGCATCATGTGGAAATGCAGTGAATACGAGCTGAACCCCCTTGCTCCTGGTCTGATGCATATGTCCATGCTGAGCACGAACATGGTGCAGTCAGCATATGTTCACTAAACAGATGGTGGGGTACATATGGTTTTCCCCCAAACTGTTTATTTCTTTCAAGTGACAGAAGACGCAGCACCAGGTCAGACATCTGCGGCGTAAAGTGGCCACTAATGCTGGCAGTAAGACAATAGAATATATTTCAACCTGGGATTTTACATTGGAATTTCAATGGTAGAGTGTTTTCTGAGTAAATATGCATCATTCAATACATTGACAGGAACTGTTGTGGGAGAGCTGGACCGGATGTTTGAAAGTCTCCCAGCCACCACATACTTGGTGCAGGAGAATGATGAGGAGGACCAGTCAGAGGGGAGTTCCTCTCATACTGCAGCCTGGTTTTCGAAGCTCAAAGATTCTTCGTTCTCACAATGGTTGTGGAGAGCAAGTTGCCACATGCTTCCCTCCCTTGAATGTGTCAGTCTAAGTTGACAGTAAGTGCACAGAGTATGTTTGAAACAAAACAATCATCTAACGTTTGCAAATGTCACACCTCTTTATCTACTCATCTACTCTGACATTTAAGGCCCGACCAGAATCACCTTTGAAGCAGCAGTCACATGCTACAGGTTTCATCCAACAGAACATCGACCAACTGTCCAACATACTAAACACACACACCACTATATCTACTTTGAACTTTTCTGTGTGGGTTTCTCTGCACTGCCTCAACAAACCAAAAACATACAGTGAAATGTTTTCATCATTTCTACTCTGGCAGCTTGTTAGCTTGTTGCAACACCATATTTTGTATGCAGGTATGCATTAATTACACCTGTTTGTTTTCGGATTTCCAGATGTTCTTTTAATAGCTGTGCTGACTAACGACACAAGGTATTCTTACATTCATTAACATTAAGCATATTGACATCTCCCAGCAGCCAAAACTTTGGGTCTCGTGGAATTTTGAACTCTATGATGTCTGACACAGTGGCTATAACAAACTTACTGTCACTAGGACAAACCCAGAGCATATGCAGCAATTTACCTTCAGTTAACTTGCACATTTGGCATATGGCATAAATATTCCCACTGATTATATGTAATCTGTGTGGGGTGAAATACACTCTGTGAAGATGTTAAATTACATGTGTTTGTTAAATGTTTAGTAGAGATCAGAATGTTTTGGGATCTTTCCAAAATGTTTTGCACAAGATTGTTTTTGTTCCTTCTTTGTCAGGTTTGAATGAAGATGTGCTAATGAGATGATATGTTCGATGACAGATGACACAAAGATGACAGAAGGTTGTCAGTGCAGTTGTAACCTCTGCTTGGAGTTTATTTTTGAGCATCAAGTATGACAAAGAGAGACAATCATCCTTTAATGTAGCTGTGACGGCCAACGACCGCGCCCAGCCTTCATCTGTCCATCTCACCAGCACGGCACAAGTTAATGTTGTGTTGGAGGACAACAACACTCCATCGCTGGTGTCACCAGAGGACGCCGTGCCTCTTTTTGGGAAGCTGTTTGAGAGCTGTGTGTGTTACTTGATGTACCTGTAGATGGACAGACTAAAGTAAAAATTAAACTGAAATTAAAACATAAAATGAACAGAATTGCAGACTGTATCAGTAGATCACAAAGCAGATTGCAAAGTGGCTGCAGACAAATTAACAAATGTGTTATTACTGTAACAAAGAGTTTTTGTCTTTTGTTTTTATTCTGTTATTTTAAGTCTGAGATCTTAAAATAACAGAATAATGTCCTCGGCCTCCTCTAAACGTATTCTAGAGATCATGATTGTGATATTTCAACAACTGGGATATTTGATACTTCGTCTGTGTGTCAGGAGTCGGTGGGTTTGACTGCGAGGAGCTCAGCTACACGTCTGAGGAACTGTCCTTCATGGAGTTTCCTCTATTAGATTGCAGGATTAATTTAATCGCTCTTGAGCTTGCGACGGTGCAGAGGCACTCATTGCTCTCACACAACCCTGCGGAATCCGCCGGCGAGGAGTTCCTGACACTGGAGATAATTAAAGGCTCTACCTGTCTGTCTTGTAACCTCCGGGTCAGAACCGGTGAGGCTGTGGACAAACAAGCAGCTGGTAGACGGATCCTTTCACTGCCAGGAGGATCAGCGCTGTGAATTTAAAATGCTTGCATATATGCAAGGTTAATCATCCCGTGAGCAAATGGCAGGAGTGAATTTAAAAGTCAGATTTCAGATGTATGGCATGAATTCCCAACAACATGATGCTTGACGAATGACCATTGTTGCACTGAACAGATAGACTAGTGGACAACTGCACAGAGGTGGGAACAGTGGATTTGTTTTTTCACACAGTGGCAGTCACTCAGTGAAATAATCACACACCCGTTCCATGTGTGATTATTTCTGCCTTTGGCCTGATATGGTATGTTATTTTACCTGTATCAGATCATATATCATAATTGATTGAATGAATAAAAAAATAAATCCTGTCTTTTAATATTGTGTGTTAACAAATGGGACAAATTGTTTTATAATGTCAGTTTATTTACTGAGCATTGTATTTATTGATCTTGTCTATTCACATCTGGCGAAGGGACTACCAATGAAAATTAGCCCTCAGCTAATTGAGTACATTTACTTTCTGTTATGGAAATGTTGATTAATGTACACTCTGATGACTCTGGCTGTCACCACAGAGGACTGTTGAATCCGTGTTAATGGGTTCTGCTCAGGTAAAAAGACACATGTTGGTTGGCTGTATTCAGGTCTCAATGGCCCTCACAGCACATAACATCTATGATAGATATGTGTATTACACTCACTTGATTGATTTAAGTACTTTTCGGAACATGTCAGGTTTAATGTGCTCATAAATTTCAATCAGAAGTTTGAGCAAAGCAGGAACGTGTGAAGTAAGATGTCATTCTCGGCAGCAAGCAAAAGGATGATAATTCAATACTGAGTTTTGTTAAACTTTAAATGGAGGTGTCCTCCAGATAGCAGCATCACAAAAATCCATGTCAACACGGCTGCCGTGTTGTGGTGTTGAGACAGAGTGTGTTTGTGTGTTCAACAATTATTTCGCAGGCAGAAATTGGGACAACGCTGCAAACGTTTTTGGAAACAACAACTGATTTTGGTTGGAAATTGTATGTTAAACCTGAAGCGTGTTTTACTCCTTTGAGCAGAAATGTCTGAGGAGTTTGTGCTGCGACTGGAAGGTGATGATTTCATCAAGCATGTCATCCAGGAGCAGCTGAGGAGAGACAATGTGCTGGAGGCTGTGCTGGATGAGGATGATGAGGAGCAAACATCCATTAAGGTCAAACTGAAGACCAGTAATGAGGATAATGGAGTACTTTATTTATGTTGAAAAGTTAAATAACAATATTTTATATGTTATACACAGTTATATTTGAATTAACAGGAATAAGTAAGATGACGTTGAAATGAAGGAATAATCAAGTCATTTTCATACTAAAGAACCTTTTTTTCATGTTTTCCTTGATGTCTCTGGTTTTGAAGCAGTAAATAATGGGGTTGACAGCTGCTGGTAACAGACTGTACATCATCACAATGACAGTACGAACAGGAACGCTGAACGTAAATCCTAAGTTGTTTGACAGGTACACAAAAACCCTCGGCATGTAGTACAAACACGTGATAAGAAGCTGCGGCATGCAGGTGGAAAGCGTCTTCATGAATCCGTCGGACATTCTCAGAACGGTGACAATGATGACAAAGTAGGAGAAGATGATGAAGGACAGTGGCATCAACAAACTGAACATGGCGAGGCCGAATGCGATCACCTGAACTTCTCGCACGCGCTCACATCCAAGCATTGTGATTGCAATGTAGTCGCAGTAGCACTGGACAATGATGTTTGAGTTACAGAACGACAGCGTCAGAGCGTCCATAATGAGACCCACCATCCAGGACATGGGGAGGAGCCATGAAACCCCGCAGAGCAGAGAAACTTTGCCGTTGGTGACAACAGCAGTGTAACGCAGAGGGATGCATATGGCCAGGACGCGATCAAACGCCATCACCATCAAAATGAACGAATGGGTCGCCCCTAAGAAATGCACAAAATACATTTGCGCAAAGCAGCTGTAGAAGGAAACAAGGTCGTCGTTAAACCAGTACTTGGATATGATCTTTGGCAGCGTGACGGTGCCAAAGGCTAAATCTGTCAAAGCCAAGTGACAAAAGATCAGATATGTGGGTTTGTGAAGGAATCGTTCACATTGAATGAGCACAACAGTGAAGATGTTTCCCATAGCGATGGCTAGAAAGAGAATCAGGAGCAGAGCTGCCACAGGTGCGTAATACTCTGGTGAAAGTCCAGGAAATCCAAGGAGGAAGAAATGACTGAAGCGTGTTGCATTGGTGTAGAACATCGTCTCTTCAGTTGACAGGAAGAAGCTGAGAAGAAAGAAGACAGAAGTTACATGAAATCGTACACTGACAGTCAACAAGCAGGCGCTACGCTTTCCTGCAGAGAGAATCTTACCTTGTACATGTGCGTCCATGAGTGTTGCAGCCTCAAATATGTACTAAACACCTTGTTGGATGTTTCGTAAACAGCTCAGTATCCCAAAGGATCACGTTCCCACAAGGAACTCGAGCTCGACATAGTTTTGGGGGGGTCGGAACATGAAAGGTAAACATCAAAACACCATCAGAACAATTATTTTCTATGCTCTTTTTCATGGTAAATAACGTAGAAAACAGGACATAAAGGTTGTTCCGAGATGTATGAATGAGGAAATAATTTAAAAACAAACAAACAAACAGCTTTTTGCTCTAGAATGACTGTTTTATTTCATGTACACTATTTCAAACAGCATTGACACAGCGGAAGTTTCGTAGTTAACTCTTTAAATCTCTCCTAAATTCATTCATGTGCATGGAGACCGTTTGGTGACATTAATAATATATATTATGATGATATTATGTCTTAATTCTAATAACATTCCCACATGTTTATTTAACTTTTTTATGATTAACACCTGATGCGTCTCTAACACATGTACAAAGGAAGAAATGTGACTGAAATAAGAAATAAAATAAAAAATGTCACCTGTACAAAATGTGAGCCAAATTCAAAGTCACAATAGAAAAGAAAAATAGAACCTTGTTTCCATGGTGTTTGTGTAAGTGTTATTTGGTGCTTCTTGTACTATTATGAGAATTTCTCAGAGATCAATAAAGTATGTATCTGGTAAAAACACAAGACCGCTCTCACAAAGATAGCACACACACACACACTCACACTAAATGATGATTTATAAACTTTCTCTGCAACAGAAATAATTAAACATTGTTCTCACAATGGTGTAAGCAATCGGGAGGATGGCATCGTGAGAAATTCAAAGTACATTTACATAAAATGGGTCAGTATGAAGGAGAATGTTGTTGTTGTTGGTTTATTAGTGACAAACAGCTAAAACACATGCTTTTTGCGACACGCAGACTTTACTGAGGTGTCTGTGCAAACACTTCCTCATGTCTTTCGCTCTCAGGCAGTAAATGAGTGGATTTATCAGCGGGGGAAAGTGACTGTACAACATGATTATTCCTATTCGCAAATCAGCACTGAATGTGATGCCAACATTACTGGCTAAATAGACAAAACACCTGGGAAAATAATAGAGGCATATTATGATTAACTGAGTGCTACAAGTAGACATGGATTTTAAACAACCGTGACGATTTGAGGCCTTGAACACGGCCGTGATTATAGAGCAGTATGAGAACACTATGAACGCCAACGGCCCCAGCAGAAAGAACATCGCAACAACAAAAGCAGGGAAGCCGTACGGAGCCCTGTCAGTGCACGCCAGCATTGTTATAGAAATGTGGTCGCAGTAGCAGTGATTGATGACGTTGGAGGCGCAGTAAGGAAGAGGATAAGCCCTGATAACCACCATTAAAGGGCCAGCCTTTGCAATAATCCACGCAGTGACACTCAGAATGTGGATCGTTGAGTTTTTGAGAACAACATTATACCTGAGTGGATGGCAGATGGCCAAATACCGGTCTAACGCCATGAGGAAGAGGATTAATGAACTCACTGTGCCAAAGTAGTGAACAAAATACATTTGGACAAAGCAACCAGTGAATGAGATGGTCCCCGACTGGAGCCAGTATTTGCTGATGATCTTTGGTAAAGTGGTTGAGCTGAATAAAATGTCACATGCACTCAGGTTTAAAATGATATAGTACATGGGTTTATGAAGGCTGCGGTTGGTTGTGAATAAAAGAAGAATTGTCACGTTGCCAATCATAATCAAGGAATAAGCGATGAAGAGCAGAGCTGAGATGAGGCGCTGGTACTCCTGCTGAAGTCCAGGGAATCCAGCCAGCATGAACTCAGCCACATCGCTGTGGTTCTGCAGCAGCATGGTCACACAGGAATGACTGACACTGATAACAACAAAATGTAGCAAGGAGGGGAAGATTTTTACAGAAGCAAAGTATCTTGCATTAGTTAATCTGAGCTTGTCTTACCTCTCTGACAGTATGATGGCAAACTGTTGATTCATCCCCTGAGTCGCTGCTTTAAGTAAGCTCTTTGATGAAGGTTCCAAATTTCTTTCTCTTTTTTTCCAATTCTTGTGGGATCAACAACTCCTCAACTTTTCATAAAGTTTAACTACACTAATGACACAAGGATAAGCATAGTGCGCCCTCTAGAGGTCACTGATGTGTTTTATTCTCTAAAGTAAGCAGCAATTATAAGTACTGCAGTGTTTTTCTTTTTAGAAAGTAGGTGCACATCTTAGTATGTATTTAACATAAGAATTAGCATCATATTGATCAGTTTTCTCTGGTTGAGTCACCTTGTGAACACTAATTACAACCAATAATTTAATTTATCAGTCGAATTATAAATCCCACAGGAGTGAACAGATGACGAAGAAAAACTCCCCAGTGAATCTAAATTGATTCTGCATCAGGAGCATTAATCCCCAGTGTTTAATGGTCGTCCCTCAGCACATAGCATGTCCATTACAGCATTTTTGGAGAATGGAGAATAAACCATGCCATTTTTGTGTAGAAAATGTTTTTATGCTCCTTAAGGGAATTCTTGTTTTGGTTGTTCTACTGATTACTGTGATAGTAGATTTAACAGTCACACAGTTTGCTTAATGTAAAATTCACACACATTTTCGCTGTATTCCAGCATTAGTCCAGTTGCGTCAAATATGAAACATATTTTCTTCTCTAAATGCAACCTGTTGACCTGTTGTACCTGTTGACCCGAATCAGCAGATGATGAGTTCTATGAAACCATGTTCAGCACAACAAAATAACAACATTGCATAAGCCTGTTTTGACAGTGCAAATCCCTCAAGTACAAAAGCAAACACACATACGTAGACAGCCTTAAATGGCCCACCAGAGACAGTTTAATGACGTGAGGCACTAATTAACCTTCGTTGCACAAACATCAAGACAAAACTTTCTTAGTGCTAATTGTTGAACTTAATGTGATTATTACACAGTGTACAACATGAAGGCACTGGCACATATAGATCATAGATGTAGATAGATACAGTTAATAAACAGGTACAACGCAACACTTCAATAAATGTAGTTTAGTGCCAGCTGAATAGAACAGTTTTGAAATTCTCCTGATATTTTGTCAAGGGGTAGTAAATATTAGATGTACAGTATGTTAGTAGTAACACCCTGCGATGAGACGGTCAGTCGTCCAGGGTGTACCCCGCCGTCTGCCTGTTGAACAGCTGGGATCGGCTCCAGCACACCCGTGACCCGTAACCGGAACAAGTGTCAGAAGATGAATGAATGAATGTTAGTAGTACCACAGCACACCCAGCTGAAAGGTAAATTAACCACGTGCTGATGATGACTGGGTACGTTGATAAAGAAATGTCAAGTGAGCAAATAAATGCTGGAATATTTGACTTTTTTAAATCTAGAGTGAAAGAGACCCAGTGTATGATTCAACAAACCACTTAGTGTTTCAAGTTTTGTAAAAAGACTTTGTTTGCCTTCATCAGAACCCTTATTAAGAGACTTTAGTACTGAGGACAAAGTACTCTGGAGGACTGATGTTGGTACGTCTGTCTTTTCTTAACGAAAGGACTGAAAATAATTGACATGTTGATCTTCCAACTGATGAGTCCTCATGAGGGAAGGGGCCATTTCCCAAGTGTCACATGTTACACAGGTATCACAATCACTATTTTTGCTTCTGTTACAATCCGACTGGTTTGAGTTTCTGGGTATCGTGTGTGTATAACACACTCTAAGTTGTCACAGTGGGTGAAGACAGATGAAGTTTGAATTAACTTAACACCCAAGACAAGCAGATCATTCCCAACCCAGCGGCAGCAAACTAAGGACTTCCACACAATAAATAGATACAAACTGATCTAACAAGGTAACAGAACACAGGGGAGAGGACCGGAGGGCTGTTGCATCCGACCTCCTATTACCCTTTTTGCTATGTGCGAGTGGATCCGGTGTGTTCTGTCATGAAGCGATAGGAGAAGGTGTTTTAACTTATCAGTCAAAATATAGTCAACCGAGCTCTGGGTCTGATGTTCTGTTCCGTGGATACGACACGGAGCGGAACCTTTCTTCACCGTCGGTAGTTTCCAGTCGGACTCTCACCGGGAACACGCCCGAAAGCGGAAACAGCGCCGTTGGTTGGTCGTTGACAGCAGCACGTTTGTGTTGTAAACAGAAGCCTGGCCAGTCCTAGGCAGAAAGAAACAAACAAACATGTCCATATTTACGCCAACGAACCAAATTCGTCTGACGAATGTGGCGGTGGTGCGAATGAAACGAGGAGGGAAACGGTTTGAAATCGCTTGTTACAAGAATAAAGTTGTGAGCTGGAGATCAGGAGCGTGAGTAACGTCAACAAAACGTCTGTTCTACCCGATCCGACCTGTGTTTGACGTCTGTGTGGTGCTTCCTGGCTACAATGCGACATGTGGGAGCCAGTGAATGCCAGAGTGTTTTTTGTTTTGTTTTGTTTTGTTTTTTTAGGGAAAAAGATCTGGATGAAGTTTTGCAGACGCACTCAGTGTTCGTCAATGTGTCCAAAGGGCAGGTGGCCAAGAAGGAGGACTTGAGCAAAGCGTTTGGGACAGACGATCTGACAGAAATCTGTAAACAGGTAAGAACATCCGCTCCATATTGCCTCACCTTCCTCTCAGCGACACTGTGATGCCACCCGCTGTTATCGTTACCAAACAGATCTTGGCCAAAGGAGAGCTCCAGGTGTCGGATAAGGAACGGCAGACTCAGCTGGAGACCATGTTCAGGGAGATTGCGACGATAGTGACAGAGAAGTGTGTGAATCCTGCGACCAAGAGGCCGTACACGGTCAGTCTGATCGAACGGGCCATGAAGGACATCCACTACTCAGTCAAAGCCAACCGGAGCACCAAGCAGCAGGTGGGGAGCGTGTTCTCACTGCTAAAGAATAAAACAGAATAGAATAGCAGTACTTTATTCACAGCAGCAAATACTTGAGAAAAACAGATGAAAGAATACTTTGTGGGTTGGTACACACAAATTCATAATAAACGAAAAGAAACTAGGAAACTGAAAACTAAACATGTTTACAAATGGGATTTTTAACTAAACAAGGGTAAATATATAATAGTTTTGCAGCGGTAGTGCAGTTTCTTAAAGACTATGAATGTGGACCGTTACCTACAGGATGCAGAAAGATCTTTGTTTGAGGCAGTTCAGTCATTGAAGTCCAGCTACGGTAATCCGTCCAGTTGTTGTTCAACGGCCTTTGGGGTTGACAGCGTGTTGTGCTTCTACGGTTCGCAGGCTCTGGACGTGATCCGGCAGCTCAAAGAGACCATGGAGATCCAGAGAGCCCACATGAGACTGCGCTTGGTGCTGCCTGCTAAGGAGGGAAAGAGGCTGAAGGAGAAGCTGAAACCGCTGCTGCAGGTTGTGGAGAGTGAAGACTTCGATGAGGAGCTGGAAATGGTGAGCATCTGCAACCGTGGTTCTCTGAGTAAAAATAAACATTCTGGGCATGATGGAGCATTGCAGCGAGTGTTTGCGGTCTGACGTGGTCGTCCTCAGGTGTGTCTGGTGGATCCCGGCTGCTTCAGAGAGATCGACGAGCTCGTCCGCTGTGAGACGAAAGGCCGAGGCTCCCTGGAAGTCCTGAACCTGAAGGATGTGGAGGAAGGAGACGAGAAGCTATAGGAACCTCATCTGTCAACACTAACCCCACAAACTCATTTAAATCATAATAACTCTTTTCCAGTTTTAATTTGACTGAACTACAACGTGTTCTTGCATTTTACAAGCTGACTTATTACTGCTCAGTTATTTATTCTGATTTTATCATCAGTGCATTAACACCCGTACCACTGTACCAACAGTACGACTACCTGCTTCCTGCAAACATTCGAATGTTTTGGACAGATTATCGTTAACTGCTTTAAATAATGTATATTTTGTTATAAGAAATGCCTTTCTTCTGAGACAAATAAATATCTAACATTATATAACCATGTGTACAATCACTTTTTTATGTTTGCTCAATTGCACATTGGCCAAGAATGATTTTCTCAAACTGAAAGAAAATACTAATAGTTGAATTGTCAACACTTTAATCTCATTTATGCACTTTATGGGAACAGTTTCTCTCAGCACATGAAATTACAAAGATATGAACCACATATTCACATTGCTGTGTCAGCAGTAATACTGGTGCAGGAACATTTTCACCATGTTTATCTCCTTTATCCATCAATGACTTGAAACATGAAAACCACCATAGTTGTCCTTTCACTGAGCAAAAGCCTGTTTGTTTGCGCTGCACTTTAATCAGTTCCAGTCTTTTTGATGTTCGATCATCGCACAGGGACCGTTAGAATATGTTTTCAGGACAGCTGGGAGTTAAAAAACAGTTCATCGGAGAGGATCTGTGATGGATTCTTCATCATCTGCAATGAAGTAAACAAGCAGCATTCACACTGCTCAGAGAAAAGAAAAAGGAATAAAGTCAAACTTGCCGATAAAAAACAACATGTGACACTGTTTCTAAAATGATGGTGAGTAAAGCCAGTGAGTCATTTTTCAACATGCAGCAGCGGACGCACTGATGAGATTGCATGTGAACACGTCACCAGCAGCTGCTCAGATGGGCTCTGATCTGTGTTCGTACTGGCTGTGTGAGAATGTAGTCCTGTTGATCCTGCTCAGTGGGTGAACAGCTTCTTCTCCATCCAGGTACTGTGGCTGCTCAGTCGCCTGCTTCTCCAGAGTCGGACATCTGGTGGTGAGAAACACCCCTCCAGCTAACATCAGAGCAAAGGAGATCCAGCCCAGATACAAGGCAGGCCCCCAGTCCCGTCTCAGCGGTGTGGCACCCTTCAGAGGCTGGCTGGTGTGATGACACGTCCAGGCTGTGGGAACCAGTAACAGGATCCCAGACAAAACAAACAGAGCACCAGAAAACACTTGAATCTGACCACGTTGGGGACACCAAATGGCTCCCGCAGCACCGATCACAACAGCAACCCCCCCTGCTACAATGGCTGCGACAATCAGACCTATCCATGTCCGGAAACTTTCAGAGAGAGACAACAGGGACTGGTAGAAGGAGCAGTGCAAGCGTCCATCGTGGGCCATGTCCCAGTGATCCCATTCCAGCCACACGCCATCCCAGTAGGCAGGCAGAGAGGCCGTGGTGTTGTCCAGTGTCCCGCTCACCCTCCACAGGGCCAGACAGCGGGTCAGAATGGCACAGATCCACCCCACTACAGCCAGACCCAGAGCAGCGAGCTCCAGTCGCTGGACCATGACTCCAGGCTGCCTGCTCCTCCTCTCCGCTGCAGGCTCCAACGCCTAACCAGAGACAGCTGACGGCAGAGCGCAGTGGGACGTGCGCTAACGTGTGTGTGCATGTGTTCTGCAAACACTGTATGTGTGGTTATATACTTCTGCTGTGAAAGGGGGGAACCAGTTCTTCGGTATGAAAACAACAGGGCTCGGCCGCCGTTGGGGTGGAGGAGGAAATCCCTGTGTTTGCTCTGCCATGGTTTCACAACAATACGATTCCCCCAGTTTGTGCTGCAGGGAAAACAAAGGTTCCACTGTGCTTGGACTTTTTCAGCCACTCTGTCATGGTTCTGGGAGAAAACATGATTTAAAGAGACAAACGATTCTCCTGATATTTGTCAGTTGCTGTGGGTGGAGGCCGCTGCTGACGCCCAGTGGGCGTCAAAATACTAGGATACATGAGCTGTGAGGCCATTTTAACCCTTTATAGGGTAACGCACCATAGTTGTACCTTTGTAACCATAGGCCATTGTAATTTGTAATCATATATGATGACTCCATTCATTGGCTTGTAAAAATAAATCTAAAATTTTGAAAAAAGCTTTACTGTGACTAAATTTTGACTATTTATGTTATGATCTAATTTGAGTGTGTACTCCATATTGACATTTCTATGGAGGCACCAGACACCAGGGATCCACTGTAACCCAGATCCATCAGATGTCTGAATGTGTAAAAGGAAAAAGAAGTAAAAAGATCAAAAAAACACAAAGTACAAAATAGTCTGAGGTTGAAATTTTGCATTTCCAAACGTTTCAGTCAGTGCTCTATAAATGGTCAAGTTTTTCTTCATAGAACATACACTGCCTGGCCAAAAAAAAAGTCACCATTCTTCAAGACCTCATTCTTTGAGCACATAATGTTGCTGAACCTAGACCTGACCAACTGCAGCAACCCCAGATCATAACACTGCCCTAAATCCAGGTGGCGACGTTTTTTTTGGCCAGGCAGTGTATATCACAAACGATACATACATACTAGACTCAGTATTTTGGTATTTCTTTATTTATCCCTGATCAGTGCTCTGAAGCTCCTCTGTGCCTGTCAGCATCGGTACACTCAAATGAACTCACTGCGACAAACAGTGTGAAGTCATTCCAGCATATTTCTATGGTTTCCACCTGGTGTGAAATGATTCATGAAGAATGTTATCTGGTTTCAAGAAATGGAGACACATTTCAGACAGTTTCCTCCTCGTCATTGTGATTTATTGTTTCAGAGTTGACGTAACTAATTTGCTACAGCCAGAAAACCAAAACATGCATGTAAAGGAACTTTTCAGTCAGATGCTTCCTGGTTCTGAATTCACATCGGTGATGGAGATTTTTCTCATGACAGGACCAACCCACGTCGAACAGACATCACTTGAGACACAGTGATAATGTTCTTCCATGAACATGAAACACAATTTATTCATAGGTTAGTTCGTTGAAACGTGTGCTGCAGCATCTGTGTTTACTTTACACATAGTTTTTGATGGCATAGCTACTGTGTGTGGGTATCGTGGTCAGCGTGTACCCCCTGGAGGGGTACCTGGCCCTCTGTGGAGGACAGCCTGAGCACAGAATGACCCCCCCACAGAACAGCACCCCAGACGTAACGAAGCCAATATAAATGGCCGCTCCAAGCTCTCTCTTTAGCACCTCAGGGACACGTGGGTTGTGGAAGTCTCTAATGATGGTGTTGGCCGTCCAGGAAACAGCAACAACTGTGGTCAGCGCTGACAGGCAGAAGATGATCCCAGATCCCAGCACCACCCGGGTTTTGACCCGTGGGTGACTCAGGCAGTTGGTGCAGCGAGCTCCCAGGACGAAGATGAGGAATCCCAGACATCCCAGCACCAGGCTGATGCACATGAGGCCACGGGCCGCCTGCAGGTCTGGAGACAGGTCTAAGAGGGCGTCATAGAGCTTACACTGCAGCTGACCCGTGTACTCACTGACACACGTCATCCACAGACCCTCCCAGAACACCTGCATGACCACCAGATGGGTGCCGATGAATGCTGTCACCTTCCACATCGGCAGGGCACAGATCAGGATGGCCCCAGCAACGCCCACCATGGACAGGCTGATGCCCACCTCCTGCAGACCCATGGGACTCTCTCGCACCTTGAAACACAGAGGTGGTTTAAGACTGGCTGAGTTGCAATCAATCAATCCATAGATTCCTCGACCAAGAAAAATCCCTTTTTGATTGCCAATACACTGATATCATCTTTAGTTCAGTAGTTATTGACTAAATTCACCATTTTGCTAATGGTGGTTTTCTTCTGGATAGAGCTCCACAACTACTGAAGATACAACAAATGTGTTCACACTGATGCATCTCTCAGCTACAATGTGGTGTTAGCTGCATGTCTTCATCATCGGATCCAGAATTTTGTCGTGATCCAGATCAAACTATGTTATATCAGAGAACCTATAGCCAATGTATACTGTATGTCTTGCCAAGAAATCTGAGCGGTCATTGTGGCGTTCTATACACATATGCTGCAAATGTTCTTATCTCACAATGATAAAAAAATCCTTCCAGGGTCCAGATGGTTCCAGACAACTATCGACATGTAATCACCTGTTCCTTGTTCCATTATCAGCATTTCATGATAATTTCAATAAATCCTTTTGTAACTTTTCTAGTTATATTGCTAACATAAAAACAAACAAATACAGACAAAAAGATAAGATAATAAAGCGATTCTTTCAGTCAATTCTCCCCCTGTAGCACATATTATTTGTTTATACAGACAAAACTGACAGTGAAAGAAACAAGTCAGAAAACAAGTGGACGCGCAATCACTTCTTCCACACGGAAGACAATGATGACATTTAAAATTATGACAAAAAGCTAGGATACTGACTAAGAATGGCTGAGAATTGTGTTTCAACTGTGCATATTATCATTCATGAGTCCACTGTCTTTCAGCAATCCTTATGTGTATGTATGTATCCTTATGTTATGTGTAACCCCCGACGACTATTCGTATCCATACAACAAGTTTTCTTACGATATCATACTTGATCACACCCACTGTATAAAAGATTGTTGAGTGCACTGTAACTCTGAGACTCTGTATCGATTGTGTTTCAATCTTCTCCTCTCACACAAGTAAATATACTTTTGCTCGAAGAAGTCTAGAGCTCAGGTCTTTTCCGTCGAAAGTCAAAGAATTCGTTTGGCACAATGACAAATTGGCACAGGGGAGGGGAAGACAATGAGACATATGTAGGTGTGGCAAAGTGAAGAGAGGGAGGTCTTCACACAGGAGGGAAACTTGACAGGATGTGGGGAATGAGAAACGGAGACTACCAAAATAAGAACAAAACAGAATGAGACATGACAATTATACTAGTGACTGATAAACAGGGACACAGCGCTGAGCTGTAAACATGAGTTACAAGTTCTTCCCTCCATCTGCAGTCAGAGGTTAAAAAATGGGGGATTTTCTAGTCGTGAGAGCAAAGCACCACACCACACCAGGTGGCAGCAAAACCTGACAAATGATCCCCAAGAAACCAGTAAAAAGTAAAGTAGGTCAGTAAATGAGACGTTGCTTGTTGTCTAATATGCTCAGTTGCTGATGCAGGAGGGTGAAGATTTGGGTTTTAATTTTAGAATGCCTTTTAGAATGCCTTTTAAAATGCCGTTTGCTTTCTCATAAAAAACTACTTTCTTCTGAGGTTCCTGCATTGCTGCAATATTTTTCAAAGAATATAAATCACTCTTTTAATCTTTTTATCATTGTGGTTTCATTCTTATTTATTATTATTGTTTCAACATTAACATATCATTGAAGTATCAGTGAGAGACGGCATAAAACAAAAACAAAAACAGGTCAGCCGAACAGACTGTAAGTCCCTGAGTCACCATGTTTGTTCCCAGCCTGGATAGTGATCAGACATCTCCCCGACCAACAGGTTCCACTGGCGTTTTAAATAACCAGAGGTGCAGTTTGAAATGTCTATAAACAAAAATCACGGGAGAAGAAGGAGATTTATTGTGAAAAAGCTAAATAAAAAAACTCCTAGAAAATATAGAACTTAAATGGTACCAATATATTGACATTTGAGTTATGTGCTGGTCTTCACAATGAAAAAAAATCAGATGGTTAATAGTTAGCATCTTCATGTATCCAAAGAGTTAATAACATAAGTCCCAAAAGTGCATCAGTATATCCTTCACTGTAGGTTGCCTGTGTCTCCATTCCTTCATGCAAACAATTCCAAATTTGATTTGAGTCATCAGAGGCATTGTCCATTCAGAAGTCTCAAATGTAAGTCTTTGCCGGTGTGAAGTCCTGTTCCGATCTGCTGTAACCCCCGTAGGACTTGTTTACGAGGTACCTAACAGACGCGGTGTTACCCTCCCTAGAGGGGCAACTGGCGCACAGAAGTGCCCCTCCGAGGATCAGGAGCATGCCAGCCCCCCAGCCGATGTAGAGAGAGGCGCCCAGCTCTCTTTTCTGGGCGTCCACCAGAACGGGGTTGTAGAAGTTCCTTATAATAATGCTGGCAGTCCAGGAGACGGGAATCAGGCAGAGGAGTCCACAGATGATCAGCAACACGCCTGCTGCAACTGCAGCCCTGGCCTTGGCCGTTTCTTCCACAATGAAGTTGGTGCACTTCCCACTAACGAAGGCTGTGAGGAGCCCTGCGATGCCTACGATGATAGAAACCACCACCATGGCACGAGCCCCCTGGAGGTCAGTGCTCAGGGAAAGCATGGAGTCGTACACCTTACACTGCATCTGCCCGGTGCTCTGGAACACACAGGTCATCCACAGACCCTCCCACATCGTCTGAGATGTCACTATGTTGCTTCCGATGAAGGCGGTCACTCTCCACATGGGTGAGCCGCAAACAATGAGCACCCCAATCCAGCCGAAAAGGGCGAGGGCACTCCCCGCCATCTGCATTCCCATTGAACCCATCTTCTGTCGGAGTTTTTCTGAGGGACTTTCAACAGCTGATCGGGTGTGTACAAGCCGCAAACAGAGAATGGAAGGCGTGAAAGTCAAGCCGTGAAGGCCCTGCCAAAGCAGACCCGTCATTCCAGATTTTTTCAGTGCCGCAGCAGTAAAGCCTGGCATTCTAATTGTTCATCTGGCTGGAGACGAGGGTTGTGTTACATACAGTCTTGTGAATACATTCAACAGTGATAAAGATGGAAGTGTCCTTGACCATGAAAATATACGATCTGAATGAATGCTGACCAGCTGGCCAGTCCAACCTATTTATCTTAATACCAGTTTGTACCTCATGAGATGACAATGAGCCAGAGCAGCCTTGAGGAATTAGGTACTGTGTCTTCTCTATGGAGTTTCCCTCCTCGAAAAACAATAATACCTGAGACCCCGGTACTTTCCACTATGAAATGGTTCAGGTTAAGGAAGTCAGTATTACCTTCTGGTTCAGAAGGAAATACTGACTAATCAAAGCAGCAGTTTGATTAGTTGTACAAATTACAAATTAGAAAGCAATGTTATTTCATTACACATACTTGGTACAGTACAGTACTGGAATCGGGAAACTTTTTTCCTACTTTGAAGCAAGCAATTGTGACATGTCCAGAATTAAATGATGATTTAGAATCAAACCATGTTGTATGTTCTTTTTTCATGCTAATTCTTGAGGTGAGTCAAGGTGTTGTCCCCCCAGAAAAAAGACATCAAATGGTGCTTGAAATACACCAATAATCGTGTTCGTTTGCATAAGAACACATAAAGGAAACAGATTTTAGTATGACTTCTCTATTTATTTCCTGCAAACATTATTCTTCTACTTTGAAATCAGTGAGTTGGACCCTAGACTGCAATAAGTAACAAGTAACTACTAAGTTAACATGCGTGACAGCAGGGTGCGTAGACACTGAGGAAACCCTCCTATACTGCTGACTTCAGATCTGTCTGACATTTTTTGGAAGAAATATAGGGATCTTTAGGTTTGAGCACATGGACTGTTTTTTTCTACGCATTTTCTGAGTATTTATTGAGTAGAAAGTACCAGCTAGGAGAAGTGAACAGTTGTCCTATGTGGTGATTGACGTATGGAGACATGGAAAAGAGGAATCAAATGCTGTAGGAACATTGCAACATTGCAATGCATTTTGACCATTGTTGAATTAGAAAACGCAACTCTATTTACACTATGAAGCTCAACTGTGCAAATTTGATTTAAAACACACGAAAGACCTATGAACATTTATTGAATCTTGTCATTTATATCTGATTGTTATGAAATTATTCCTGGTGTATGCAAATGTTGTACTGCAAATTTGATGAACACTACTATATTTTGCATATCTTTTATAGTCATGTTAAATGTTTCACAAAACCAGATGTGCTGTATCAACTAGACTATACCACACTGACTATTTACCCATCACAAAAGAGGACATGTCCCACTACTGGCATACAACACTGAGTACACGTCACATATTTGGGGAAAGAAAGAGTTTGTTTTGCAACTTAAGCTGCCAGACTTTAATTATTCAATATGAATTTTTAGATAGATGGATAGATAGATAGATAGATAGATAGATAGATAGATAGATAGATAGATAGATAGATAGATAGATAGATAGATAGATAGATAGATAGATAGATAGATAGATAGATAGATAGATAGATAGATAGATTTTTATTTATTATCATTTCTGAGAGAAATTCACAATTCAGTTTAAATTGAAGTTGTGTCACTCAGTGTGTCACTCAGATGTTGTGCTTTCTCTGGAAAGTTTTGATCAGCACATAACTCTAAAACGGGTTGAACTGGTTTAGCGTTTGTTTGAGGAACTGAAGCTATGAACACTTTGTAATCTTCTGCTGCTCCGCTGAAACTTCTGACCTCAATAGAGAAATATTTGTGCCTCTGTGTTTGCACAAGCTGACTCACATAATAAAAAAAGAAAATTGCCCCCAGAACTCACATTTTGAGTAAAGGTGAAAACACAATGAATCAGTTCAGTAAATGATTTATTAAATATATGTGATTTATGTAAACAAATTGTAAAAAGATTTTATACAACAAATTCACAAATCATCTGAGAAACTGTACAAATTTTTCCTTCATAGTTCTTGTTGATTATTGACAACCATCCTACATAGCTTAGATTTGCTAAATATTCTAAGGAAAATTGGTTTGGATTTAAGCTTAACAAAGAATATCTTTCATTCAGTCCGGTCATCATGCCTTTCTAGCTTTGTGCAGTTTTCCCAGCCACATCTTCTTCTCTTTCTCTGCATGTGCCGAGGAATTCAGAAGTTGTAAAAAAAAACTTTCTTGTGGCACAGCTTGGACTTTCAGAAACTCACAGGGGAACTCATTATTCATTTAGTCCTTCTCAGGAGAATAGAGCTCAAACGTAAGCTCGACTGGTGGCCGTGGACCTGGCTCCAGAGTACTTGACTGGATATTCTGGGCTGTCTTTAGGTGGACAGGAGCTGCAGAGGAGAGCACCACCCAAGAGGAGAAGGGCAGCAGTACCCCAGCCGATGTACAGAGCAGCTCCCAGCTCCCTCCTCTGAGGGTTGGTCAGAATGGGGTTGTAGAAATCCCTGATGATGGTGTTGGCAGACCAGCAGACCGGGATCAGGACGAGAACACCGGCGCAGATGAAGACGATCCCAGCAGCGATGGCCACTCTGGCTTTGGCGACCTTGTCCTCCACAAAGTTGGTGCACTTGCCGCCAGCAATACCCAGGATAACTCCGAAAGCAGCAACGATGATGGCGATGACCACAAGAGCTCTGGCAGCCTGAAGGTCCTGCGGCAAGGCCAGCAGAGAGTCGTAAATCTTGCACTGCATCTGACCCGTGCTCTGCATCACACAGTTCATCCACAGCCCTTCCCAGATGACTTGCGCTGTCACAATGTTGGCTCCAATGAAGGCTGTGACCTTCCACATAGGCAGGGCACAAACAATAATGGCACCCAGGAAGCCAATAATAGCCAGGACAAAGCCCAGCATCTGCCGTCCCATTGACACCATGGTGAAGTCTTGTTCGAAAGGCTCAAAGAAGCAGAAGAAGCAGAGGAGGTTGGTTGTATGGATGAAGTCTGGGGCACCTTCAGTTATAAGGGTGTCTTTCTTGAAGGTGGAGTCAGAACATCCATTCCTCTGTTCTGAAACCTGTGACTTACCTGCCCAGCCAGATTCCTCACATTATCTGTGTGCAGTTTCGATGAGTTGAAGTCTCCAAACAGCTTCATGTTAATGAGCATTCCTCATTCAAACAATGCTCTTCCAGTGGCTGACCTTTGATTGGCCCGTTACAGGAAGATCAGGTCTGGTCACAGGTTTCACGTTTGAAATAAACAAGCATGGTAGTTTCACCGGATGTGAGGCGTTAAAGAACAAGACTCTGTTGGAGCGCTTTCGTTTTATTCGTTGCTTTCATTGAGTTCAGTTTCATCACCACCCTAGTTTCCTGAGCTAACTTCAACTGAGAAATGATTCATGATTGTTGTTACATTTAATTGTAATTTCTTGTTAGTTTGTAATTTTGTATTTTTACCCGTTTTATTTAATTGTTTGCTAGTTTAAACTGTGAAATAAGCACATAAAATCATATATTAGAGCATCATAAATTGTTTCAGATTTAGTTATTGATTGACGTTGCTGGTTTTTAAGATATACATGATATCTATAGACACACACACAACTTTCATTCACAAGGTATTAAACATCAAAGGTTGTTTTCCATCAAAAGAACTGACTCCGCTAACAGATCTGGTGCAAAGTTTTATTGAAGGTCTCTCCATTATTTACAAAAAATAAGCACATCACAAATCCTATTCACAAAATCAGCTGTACGACAAGAAAATAAATATAATGACATAAAACTTCATCCTTGAAAGCAATTTACAGTGCAGGACATAAGTACAGTACATACGTCATTTGTCAGGATTTATCAAACAGGAGACATTGTTCTATTTCTATGATACAGCTCAACATCAGTTTAAAAGAACATTTTCAATCAAATATCACAGTGATTGCTTGAATGACTGAATCCCAAATTATATTGGAATACATACCATGTTGGATTTGTATTTTGGTGCAACTCTATGCTCTAGAATAAAAAGTCTCGGTCTGTTTCTGTGTCTTCAATTATCAAAGATATTGTCTTGCTGAATATGTGGTTGGTGCTGCATACGGCTTGTTGGGCACGTAGGACCCAGTCCCTGTGTACGGTTGGCTGGTCGCAGGAGCATATACGGGGCCATACGTTGCAGGGCTAACCGCTGACCCTGCATAAGGGTACATGGGTGCTGGTGGGTACCCTGGATATCCATACATGGGTTTTTGTGGAGGGCAAGAAGTTGTTAGGATGATCCCACCGATCAGGAGAAGTGCAGCAGAGGCCCAGCCGATGTAGATGGATGCTCCAATTTCCCTCCTCTGCGTGTCAACAGTCAAAGGGTTCTGGAAGTCTGTGATGGTGATGGTTGCAGACCAGCACACCGGAATCAGGATCAGTATGGCAGAAACAATGATGAGAAAGCCACCAAGGATCACCACCTTGGCCTTGGACTGGTCGCTCTTGAGGCAGCCGGTGCACTTGGCACCGATGAAGGTGATCATGAAACCAATGAATCCAAAGACGAGGGAGATGATGACCAGAGCTCGAGCTGCCTGCAGATCCCTGGTCAGCCTCATCACAGACTCGTTCAGCTTACACTGCATTTGTCCCGTGCTCTGCATCACACAGTTCATCCACAAGCCATCCCATATGATCTGGCCCGTAACAATGTTGGCTCCAATGTAGGACGTCACTCTCCACATGGGGATCCCACAGGTCACCGCTGCTCCCACCAGACCAATGAAGCTTATGACCTGACCTGACACTTCCTTGCCAATCCTCCCCATGGCGACAAGGCTTCGTTCGCAGTGAGTGAGAAGTGCTCAGTACGCAGGTCGGGCTCCCTGAAAGACACAGCTCTCTCACTTGTTGTTTGACGAGGAACGTGCAGGGGGAGGGTGATGCTGTCGTCTGATGAGTTCTTCTGGCCAAACAAGATTCCTCTTCCTGGAGCCTAAGGAGTGGTTCGCGTTTGTCTTGCTTTTGTTCATGGTAAAATGTAAAATGTGTGTCGACAGCAAGTAAGTGACTTCAAACATCTTCAGACCAAGGGGGAAGAAAATAGCTGGTTTGCAATGGGATCAGATTCATATCAGAGTGGTGTAGGAGTTTTATTATGTTTATTTTAAAGACATTCCTATCCTTTATTTTTTTATTTATTATGACTATTTATATATATTTTTTAAAGACATGAAGATGGACTTATGAGCGTTCTTTAGACTGTTATATTTGAAAGCACATGTGAGGGAAATTTAGCGCTCGTTATGAATATGAATCTGTGTGTTCAGCTACAAAAAAATAAAGGTAAAATTATGTAGCACAAAAAATCAAAGGAAAGACAATCTGAGTATTTCATATATATTTCCTGGATTCTACTTGAATGTCTGTTAACTGTAAGTAAGCAAAAACACATTTCTGTTTTCAGTATTATTGCTTACTAAAAATCGGGATGTTTATAGTTGAGGAACTAGTCCATATTGTCCCAGTTCACGCAGTGAACTATAAGCTGAGCGCAGGAGGAGACATCATGGTTCTACACAATGACGTACAACCAACATCCATGAAGATACCAGAGGGATGATACATTCTAATGAGCTTGTGCTTCCTACTGTCTGTTTACGGGTAAACAAATGCTATAAACAAAGTTTTTCTCAGTGATCCGACACTGTGTGAACTACCCTGAACACAATGGAAGTGTATTTCCAGAAATACCCTCATCACAACACACAACTTTAAAACAAATTTATGTTTTTATACTGGTTTTACCTCAGTACATCCCTTTCCCTGATGTTGTCTGTTGTATCCCACTGAGAGAACTTGATGATAGATACATCAAGATAAAATAAAAGAGCTATTCATCTGTCACAAGTCAGGAAACTTGATGATGTGATCATCAAAAGAGAAGAGTTTATTAACAGAGAATTACAAGCTTTAGAAAGAAGACTTATCTAAGAGATTCGCAGTTTTGCTATCTGATGATTGATGCTTAATTGATGATTGAGATGTTGATACACTGAAATATCTCTATCTAAGGATAATGAAATGGTCACAGAATAAGCCAATAAAATATTTTGGTGGATAACTCGTTTTTCACCAGCGAACCACAGTCACACACAGATCCAACCAGTTAAATTGATTTCAGAACATAAACTCAAATGTTTCTGTTCATGACTTCAGGTGTCAGCCAGCATCCTCCATGCCAGGACCCATCTAAGTGAATCTGCATTCAGCAGCAGCCATTGTTAACAACAGAGAAAGGTCAGTGGGACAAAAACAGGAAGTGCAATCCAGAGTCTTTTCTTGGAATTCCTTTGACTGTAAAGAAGCAGGGACAAACGTCTCATACATATTCTCTTGATGTGGAGGCCGACTTCACAGGTGTGAATTTGGGTACGTAGTGGGGATGTTCATGTTTCGGCGGGCAGTTCCAACACAGCAGCCCCCCTCCCATCAGCAGTAAGGCGGCGGCGGCCCAACCAATGTAAAGCGCTGCTCCTAACTCAAATCTCTGGGCTTCAATCAGCAGCGGGTTGTAGAAGTTGGTGATGATGGTGTTGGCAGACCAAGAGACGGGAATGAGACAGAGCAACCCAGAGACAATAAACAACACTCCAGCCAGGATGCAAGCCTTCGCCTTGGATCGCTCCTCCTCAATGCAGTTTGTGCATTTCCCACCTGCGATGGACAAGACCAACCCAAAGATTCCAGTCAGGATGGAGATGATGATCATGGCGCGAGCGGCCTGCAGGTCTTGGGGCAGAGCCAGCATAGAATCGTACACCTTACACTGCATCTGGCCTGTACTCTGCACCACACAGTTCATCCACATGCCCTGCCAGATGGTCTGAGCCGTGATGATGTTGGCTCCGATGAAGGCAGTGACCTTCCACATGGGCAAGGCACACACCACAATGACCATGAACCAGCCAATCACAGCCATTGATATGCCGATGAGCTGAATCCCCTGTGAAACCATCTTGCCAGCGTTGTTACCTCACTCGTTACAATCCAGACGGAAACATAGCTGGGGTGATTTGAGCTTGTATTTATAGTTTGGTGTCCGAGGAGAAAGGACAAAGACATGCGGGTCCTTGTCTCCCGTTGGCTGGATGAAGTTTACACACAAACAGAGATCCAGTGACCTTTATTAGTGATGAGTTGCCGGATATCCAGAGCTTCAAGGTCAGGTGTTCAGTTTTTATTCTCAAATGAAATGCTTGTTGTTATTTTTATTGAGGTATTACAATTCAGTGCAAGTAAGAAAAAAATATCATTCGTTTCTTCATGGTCTATATGGTGAATATTAGACGTGTTTCAAATAAAAACAGGACAAATCTCCTGTCACTTAAAGTAAAGTTCATGTCAGACACAGATTTTCTTATTTCATTCTACACTTTCGTTAAATCCTACTTGTCTGTGTGAGACAAACATGACGTGTGATTTTTTACAGCAGGGGGCAGTGTTGGACAGTGAATCACAGCAGAAGAACGTTCTCAAAATCTTGTTTTTCTTCAGAAAACATAAAACAAATGAATAAATCTGCAATTTTTGGATTTCACGTGGATGTGTGGTATATAACTCTTTCAAAGCACAGAATTATACCAAACACACAGCCCTACACCTAACCCAGTTCAGTGTACTGGAGACTGAAGGCTTGGGCATCTCTTTCTGTCGCTTATCGCCTGTATGTCGGGTGGGACTGACTCCTTTTTACAGGATAAGTGATAATGAGGAAGAATTAACAGAATTCAATTTTGTGCTTTCTGTTGCTTTTTAACCCTACTACAACGTTAATTTTCACCCATGACCCATGACTGAAAATCACCATCAACAATCATGTTTTAGGGTTGAATAATTGTGTTGTTGCTGTTAACTGTGGAAAAACTATGTTTTTTCTAATATTTACCCATCTGCATTGAGTAATATGTTTTTCTGGGATAAACTGTTGCCACTAATATAAATAACGGTTGCTTTTTCCATCAAGTAAAGGTTCTGAGTTGTGTAAATTGAGTCCCCTTCTCTACCTATAGAATATAAAAAGAACACGTAAATATGTAAAGTTAATTGTTTTATTTACAGCATCATGTATAATACACACTTGACAATGAAATGATATGTAAAAAAGGCAAATATGGAGAAAGTAGTGTGTTAAGTCTCTCAGTCCACACAAACAGCACTCTAGTGCACATCGCTTTGTCTTAAGAAATTAAAAGGGAGTGCTAGCACACCAAATTCAAACGTGAACATATGATTCCTTGGACCACCTGGTATTTCAGTTCTCAGTCTCTGTGCCATTTTCTCCTCAGACATAGTCCTTGGGTGCAGATGAACGGGCCGCAGAGTACTTGGCTGAGTAGTTGTCCTTGGGAGGGCAGTTGGTGCAGAGGAGTGCCCCACCCAGAATGAGGAGGGCGGAGGCCCCCCAGCCGATGAACAGCGCAGCTCCGAGCTCCCTCTTTTGCGATCCTGCCAACAATGGGTTGTAGAAGTCTCTGATGATGCCGTGTGCCACCCAGCTCACAGGGATGAGGCATAAAACCCCTGCAACGATGAACACTGCGCCAGACGCCACCCCAATTTTGGCTTTGGAGCCCTCATCTTGCACACAGTTGGTGCACTTCCCCCCAGCAATGGAGAGCAGGACGCCTATGATGCCAAGCAGGATCGAGATGATGATGAGAGCACGGGAAGCCTGGAGGTCCTGGGAAAGGGCCAACATGGAGTCGTACACCTTACACTGCATCTGACCCGTGCTCTGAACCACACAGCTCATCCAGATGCCCTCCCAGGTGGTTTGAGCAGTGACAATACTCTGACCAATGAAGGCAGTCACTTTCCACTGGGGTATAGCACAGGCAACAATGGTCCCAATCCATCCGATGATGCACAGGGCAGTGCCCAGCATCTGAAAGCCAGCTGACACCATGTCCCGTCAGAAAACTTTGCGTCTTAAGTCTGTTGAGGTCTTGCTTGAGATATCCCCAGGAGTAAATGATTGTGAGCCACTGGAGCGGGTCTTTATATACTCTTAAAGCAGAAGGGGAATGACACACACACACACACACACACACACACCCTCACCTTCAAACGAGTTGTGACGTGATGCGTTCCTCCAGAATACACACATACACACTCCCCCAGCATGTGTCATCATGTCAGGTTTTGTCTCAGTCAGGTGACCGTTACAGGTGGAATAGACGCATTGTGACTCACCAGGTGTACAAGTCAAACAAAAAAAAATAAATCACCAGCCACTCCCTGAGTGGTTTCAGTTAGTATGTGACATTTTGTCATGTTTTTACATGTCGTCCTGTGGTAAGAGATAGGGAACACACACATTCATGTTTTCCATGTCTAAATGTTTCTCCAAAGGAGAATTTGTTATGTCCATTTGTTGAGTAATTTAATGGAACTGTTATGACATTCATGAATTTGTGAGGAATTTCGTCAGCATCTGTAGTTTCATCTGACAAGTAGAGCAAATATTGTATGTGTAACTGAAACGGAGCTGACTCTTCATGAATTTGTTTGTCATGAATGATTGATTTCTACCCTTTGTGTCACGTCAGTCACTTCTATGATCGCATACAAGATGGCCCACAAGCAACCCTTAAAACACAAGGAGCAATTTGTTGTATATGATAGAAAAAAGTCAGGATGGTGTTTCTGATGTCTGATAACCTATGACCTGTCTGATCTTTTCAGCTGTGGGAGGTTCATGTTCCGAACACAAAAGCAGACAAACTAGATTTGTCCTCTGACATGTTAGACCTGGAAAATTTCTTAGATGGAAAAATTGGCTTGTTTTAATTTTTGACGATAACGATTTGTGATTTATTGCAGATATTGGACAACGAGGGAGATGATTTTACACTCAAATCTAGTTAGTAACTTAATAACTAATAACTCAGTTTGATATAACTATATATTCATTATCTAATTATATAGGAACATATGGGAGGAATCTACTTCTGACAGGGAATTCAATCAAAATATATCAAAATGGAATAAAGTCTCAGGAACCCTCTGCATGCAATCACAAAGAATAACACACAGAAAAGAATAAGATGATGAAGAAATTAACCGACCTGACCTTTTGATGGGGCTGTAGACTTTTATAGGTCACCTTGGGAGAAAATTCCTTCAATCCAGAGATTGATTTATCGATGGTTGTCCACAGCAGGGAGAAGACATCAGGAAGGGATATTTGGAAAATGACAACCTCCCTGCCAACTGATTCCAGCTGACACACTGTGGCAAAAAGAGGCAATGGAGAGAGGGGACAAGAGAGGTATAGGGGGAATCAGATTGTTGACATGAATAGAGGCAGTGTTTGAGGGCCAAAAGTGCTGTTAGGACTATAATACCTCTATTTTATCCCAGGTAGGATCATTAAAGCTACTTCGGCCTGACCATGGAGATTGAGTTCCACACACAAGCAGGCAGGGAGGAATTTTCAAAATTAAGACCCTGTGGAGAGATGGTTTCAGGGTGAGATTAGGCCACTATCGCGTCTCATAAGCCTGAAATTTCTCCCAAAGCTACATGTTACCAACAGCAAAACATATACAGACTAAGTGCTGACTTGGAATTGAAGTATCACTCCTCAAAATATCAGTTTGAAAATGCTTCTGCCAAAAAGGTGAACCATAAATAGTACTGGTGTTGCAGCATGAGTAATAAATAAATGTGGAACAGTTCACATTTTGCAGCAGCAACTGACTGTGAGAAAATATTGTGACTGACAAATGCCAGCAGATCATTTCCAGGCAAGTCCAGACTTCTCCATAACGGTTAGTTTACGGACTCATTTTCTATGACATATAGCACCAACATGGAGGCATTCCACTGCTGCTGTTTTCTCAAACAACTGTCTGAAATGTTCAGAGGAGGGAGGGAAATCTCATGTGAACTAGCAGACATTCAGTACATTGCTGTAAAGACGTCTGTGTAATGTGGAGCCGCGAAATCAGCTCATTTTAGCATGTTAGCATGCTAGCTAGCCCGGTGGCTAACAGTAGCTCGCTAGTTTGTGACCGTAACGTGAGCTATTTATCTATCTCAATCAACAGAGAAATGAAAGAAGTATAATGTTCATTTGCCATGACAATAAGCATTCATTCAATCACCTAATGAGAGTATGACAGGTTGTCTGTGGAAACATAATATATATTTTTAGCGATAAAAAAGATATGAGTCATGTATCAGCTTGTGTGTTAGAAGTATGTTTTGGTGCGTGATGTCATCACTGTGATACTACTTGTCAGGTCCAGTCACAGTTTCAGTAGGTCTGTCTGAGTTCATACATGTGTCATCCACTTTTAGTTTGTTTTTTTTTCCATATTGCACAACACTCAACATGGTTAAAAGTTGTTTTGACAATGCAGGGCTCTGATCCCATTAGATGTTTGAAGACGTTCCGTCAAACAACGTTCTACTATGGTCCACAATGACAATAATTTATGACTTGTTTCATATTCAGCATTAGAAAAAGACGGTCTTTTTTTAACAAACATCAGAAGAACTTCAACTTCCTGTCTGATGTTGACATTTAATCCACTTCCCATGAATATATTTATCATCCATCATTATATTCACCCATTGAGGAACTACATGGAACAATGGGTATGTTTTGAAAGGACAAAACAGACAATGACGAGTGTGATCCAAATTAAACAGAGAGTTGAATCAAAATGGAAGTGATGTGACTGTCAGCAACAGCAACAACAAACTACAGAGCCAAAGAGGAACCGGTCGTTCCTGCTCACGCTCCCACGGCAGGTGAATATTTAGAAGACAAGTAGGGACCCGCTGCCTGTCAAATGGTTTCAGATGCACTTGAAAGTGGTGAACTCCAACATTATGTAACATGAGAGCTGAATATCTATGGAGCCGTGCAGATATAGGTAACATACAGTCAACGGCAGACGTGTACATAATCATAGGCTCATTCAGTAAGTGTGAAAGACAGCAGACTCAGTTTGCCTGAATGTATAAAGTGATGGATTGGACACTGTTTTACTATCAGAGGTACTGTGTCACAGATTGGTACTCTCACTCGTGCTCGTGACAGATATTTTTTTTCATTTGCAGTATGTCATGATGAGAGAATTTCCTCTCGTAGTAATACATGTTAAATATATATAGAATAATTGTAGTTTCATGTTGGGAAACTATATGGTTGTCATGGAAACATTAAATCAATTTGCAGGACACAAGGAAGCGAATCCCATCCTGATGTGATGTGCCACACATGCATGTAGCACTCACCAGAATAGAACTGAATGAGTAAATACAGCGCATGAGAACAGTGGTGGTTCCATAGTTAAAGCCATATTTGTCTGTCCACAGAAAAAAAAACTTAACACTATTTAACAAAATCACAATATATGCACTGATAACAACTCACATGGTACAAAGACTGAACGTAATAAAAGGTAAAAAATGTCTCTGTCTCTGCAGCAGAGAGTCATTCTCCAGGTACACAGACTGCATTCATCAGTCATTTATGCTGTTACGTTCTGGCCATATCTGGTTTTATCAGACTCTTTCCGGTAATCAAGGCACAGTTTTCCTGAGGAATTTGTGGTAGGAACTCCCTCATATCAAGCCCTCCTGGTACAGAGCAGCAGATAAAAAACACATTTTTGTGTTTTGTGTGATTACACTAACTCAGTTTGGTTATAGATATAGTGAACTCTGTGAACTGCTGCTTCCGAGCGTGTTTGATTTTGTCCTCCACCAATAACTCAGTGACGCCAATTGATTCAAGCTGGATTGAGGACGGATGTACTATATAATGATAATC
>CAAKHB010005424.1:53849-66571 GCA_901007665.1 Aeoliscus strigatus
ACATTGTGTTGAGTTTCTCTGGTCATGGTCCGCTGGCGCTGGATGGTCACATGACCGATACCGGGGAATGTGAAGGGCAGAGAGGTTGCCAAGCACCTGAGGTCAGAAACTGAAAGACCCCCCCCACACACACCACCACCTCCATCCCCCACCCGCGGAAATAAAACAGACCCTGTGTCTGCTCAGAGAGAAGAGAAACTCACTCATTCGCACCTGAAACACAAATCTGAACTTTGGAAAGAGCTCATTCTTCCTGAACCACAGAAAGTGATTTCAGATTCTCCTGTTTGTTCATGAGAAATAATGAAAAACAAGCTCAGTTCAGCTTTTACCTAAACCGTCAGACCTCAAACCAAACCTTAAAGGTGAAATTATGTTCATCAGTAACCCTGAATTAGTACAATTCTGAGGTTTTCACGAAACATTGTGACAGATATGTTATGACTTTAAGAATGTTATTGATGATGATGATAATAATGAAACAAGAATGAAAGTTAGGACTTATGTGAAATCATCAGTAAGAGTTTCTGCTGTCGTGTGAACTGAATGTTCTGCTCGGCCTCACCCAGCACACACATGCAGTAGAGGCGTGTGTATGTGCGTGTGTGTGTGTGTGTTTAGGCTACTACATGCCGCCATTCCTCCACAAACTTGATCGATTTCACAGTGTGACTGGAGTTGCTGGGACGAGCAGATGAGCTTGTTGACAGATACGCACTCAGAGAACATAGATGTTTCATGGAAACACAGCTGTTTGCTATGATAAATCTGCCACAAAAAAGGCGTTTCTTATCATCTTGCTGGTGCTTCAACTAACATCAAGTTGTTGTGGAAGAAATCCAGAATAAATCACATTAATGGCACAAATTCTGCTAAGCACATATAGTCTGTGAATACCTGTGAATACTACAGCTGAATTTAGCTTGATTTGTTTTATGTTCTGGGGACAAAGGTTTTTAATTGAGAAGATAATCCTTCAGTTTTATCCTAAAATGACCTCAGGGAGCCTCGTTATGCAGAAAGGTACATTGTGTTTGCCCAGGATCAGATTGTCCTGGCAGAAATCAGTGTTTTGTAGCGTTTGACTGTTTTTGCTGGAGCAGTGAAACCATTAGCTCACTGGAGAGGCTGGCGTGAGTTCAGGTGCCTGCTGATAAAGTTGTGAAGCGGATGAAAAGAGCACATCCCTCCCCCGCATTCCAGCCGTGTGTCCTCCTGTCCAGCGCGGATAAGAAACCTTCGCTCATCATTATGGCGGAAAATAAATCTGGAGTTCAAGTAGGTGAATGAGAGCCGAGGTTTGGTAAACAGAAGGTCACTGGTTAAAAAAGCAGGAACATGTGGGGAAAATGGAAGGTGAATAACTTCCTCCTGTTCCTGGAAACGCTACTGGCCAGGAAGGACTAAGGCGGTAAGTGTTAACAACATCAGCAGTCTAATTTTGTCCTGAGCTGCAGATTTCATGAGACTCACTGGCCTGGATGAGAACTTTTGAAATGGCAACAGCCAATGAAGAAGCACCCACTGAGACTTTTCACCCAGAGCAGATATCAGTGACTCTGCCGCCCTCTAGTGACCACATAAACAACTGCAGCAGGAGCAGTTGACCTGTCCAAGTTACAACATGGAACCAAGAGCTTTTGTTTGATTTTTTTCCCGAGAAAATAAAGATGCAAGATCCTTTTGAAAGTTACATTACTTCCTGGTATTCTGGGCATCATCCCTCCATTCCAAGTTTTCCATAATCAGACACGGAACCTAAATGAATTGTATTATTTTTAATTTAATGTAAATTATCACAATATCACAAACAGAAATATGTGAATATGTTAAATAAAAAGAAGAAGGAAAGAAATCTAAAAGACACATTCAACATTGTCTGAAATTACAAATCTGTATTTGTGCAAATATCACAGCATTTCATCCGACACAGTCCAGTCACCTCTGAGCAGAAAACAAAACGAGAGCATTTAGTTAAGATGAGTGTTTTGGGACAACAGACAGATGTTTGGGCTTCACAACTCCTCGTTCAGCGACAAATACGCAGCATCGTCTGCCTTATAAACGATGGCCACCGTCTCACCGGCGTCCGACACGGCCGCACTGGTCTGGATGTGAGCCTGAGGAGACACGGCAGCGACTCAGACACTGCTGAGCGAGTCACAGGGGGAAAGTGCACACATGTTCATCCTTGCTCTTTGCTTTGTCATAGGAAGGGAAGTTCGACACGCCTCACCCGCTCAAGCAGCTGCAGTCGCTCCTCGTTCAGGAGGTTGTTTTGTCGCAGCTGGCTGACCGTGGTCTCCAGTCCCAGGAGTTTCTCCAGGTGTCGGCGATGCCGCTGCTGCAGCACTTTCACCTTCTTCTGCAGCTCGGCCACGATCGCTTCCAGCTGTGCTTTGCTCAAACTGTTCCTGTGGTAGCTGCAGGTGGTTGAACACAGCAAGTAGTAGGAAACAAGACTGGTGAAGACTTGGAGAATACGTGGAGAATTAAAAAAAACCTGTGTGAGGTCAACAGCCTTTTGAAGGAATGCAAACATCAGCTGATTCTGAGTTAAGCTAATTAGCAATGCTAACATCTATTTACTATGTGCCGCTGATTAAATGTGTCCAAAGAAATGCTGCATGAATTGAGGAATCCTATCGATATCCTATCCTATCGGAAACAAGTATATAAACACCTGGAAGTACGAGTTATGTTTCTAGGTAATAAACCAACGTCTGCACTCTCAGCACCTTTGTTGATAAAACCTTGACGATAACAAAACAGCCATGGCCTTGAACCTGAGTCAGCTGCTCACCAGTGCTCCTCCAGCTGCTGGTCCGACCTCTCTGGACCTTCCTCCTCTGGCTTTCCATCGTCCTCCTCTGTGTCCAGCCTCTCCACGGTGACGACCAGGGGTGGAGGCAGCGGGGACACATGTTTGGACACGATAGGCAGAGTCGACGTGATGGGTTTGGAGCTCAGAGCGAATGACATCACCGTTTCAGGGGAGAAGGTGAAACGCCCGGAGGTTTCGCTGGGACAAACGTTTGGTACAGTCTCAAAGTAGGCGATGACTTGACGGCCTTCGTGGTCGTCAGAGAGCTCCCCCGTGGTGAAAGTCACATCCTCCACTCGGAGAGAAGCCACGTCTGCGCAGTCATCCATCAGCAGCTCATGGCCCTGATTTAAAATGGCGGCCGTAAATCCATTCACAAGCTCTTCTCGCATATCGTCAGGACATTCAGACATCAGCACCACCTCTGTGTTCATCCCACTGTCACTCTGGTCGTCCACTGACTGGATCAAAGCTAAAGGGAAGTTTCCTCGAGTGTTGAACAGGCCAACTGGCGCCAGCGGGTTGAAATCAGTCTGAAGAAACCGGTCCGATTCTTTCACGCCACTCGACTCCTCCAGGCTGGTCTCTCCCTGCTGTGATGGCTTGACGGTGATCTCATAAAGGTGCAACGTGTGCAGCGTGCCGTCCGTCTCCGCTGCGTCTGCGGACGCTGAGGTGTCATCTGAGAGCGTCATGCTTTGGTTGTTGTTGGTATGAGGCACTTTTGCTTTCTTCTCACTGGGCTCCGCTGCTTTCCGTTTCTAGAGAGAAACAAGACCGTGTGACGAACAGACAATCATGACCATGTTTACTCATCAGTTTATAGCAAACTGGGGGCGCAACATTTTGTTTACAGCAATCGCGCCACTGCACCACAATAAAAACGTCTGTGTTTCACCTCAGCCTTTTGGAAGAGTGTGGGCACAGCGTCGCTCTCAAGGTACCGGATACCCCAACGCACTTTGAAGCACGAGGCTTCAAAATGTTCCTGGCAAATATACTGGTGACGAGACGGAGTCCAGTTGCCGCGGCCGA
Organism: Aeoliscus strigatus; assembly: GCA_901007665.1. Classification (NCBI taxonomy): domain Eukaryota; kingdom Metazoa; phylum Chordata; class Actinopteri; order Syngnathiformes; family Centriscidae; genus Aeoliscus; species Aeoliscus strigatus. Next base: position 57,709 of record CAAKHB010005424.1, read on the forward strand.
TGTTCCTAAGCCACTGCTGCAGCCGCTCCGGGTTCTGTAGGGGGAACCTACAACAGAAAAGACAGCAGATCGATGATTCCCATTGTTAACAAACCCAGCTAGATTGAAAAAAACCCCACCCTATATTAAAAGTAGAAAAGCAATCAGAGAGCACAGACCTCCGCGAAGCAGATCATTTCCACCCAATATTTTTTTTATAGGTTTACTTTCAGGAAATATTAATATACCTACCCTTATTTCATTCTATTTAAATCAATAGATTCATTGACCATGGAAACATCCCCTGACCATTTGGATATCATCCTGAGTTCAATAATTATTGACAAAATTCACTATTTACGTAATGGTGGTTTTCTTCTGTATAGAGCTCCACAACTATTGAAGATACAACCAATATGTTTCAGCAGCCGCTCAGCTACAGTCTGGTGTTAGCTGCATGTCGCTATCTTCATTCGTTGTCTTACAGTGCCTGAAAATCCACAAGCACCATCATATTTCCTGTATCATAGGATCCAGAATTCTGTCAAGAGCCAGAGTGAACTTTGATACATCAGAGAACCTCCAGCCAATGTATCCTGTATCATTTTCCCAAGCAATCTGACGATTTATCGTGGAGTTCTATACACATATGCTGAAATTGGTCTGACCTCGCAATGATAAAGAATCCTTTAAACGATTCACGGATCCAGATGGTTTCCAGAACACTACCAACATTTAATCACCTGTTACTTAAAGTTTCATTAAAATCTGTTCATAACTTTTCTAATTGTTTTGCTTAAAGACAGGATACAACCCATGATCAAACAGTTCATATCAAGTAGAAAGACCAAGAAAAGATGTAATTATACAAATGTTGAGCATCTGAACACATTTTAGACATTCCTGAGTGGAGTGTGCTGAGTAATCGCCCTGTAAACCCGTCAAGAGTGTGTTCACTGTATGTAGATCAGATCCATGATTAATGTTCCTCGACACAACACTTGGGAACTATTCCCCAGAAAATATGCTGACTGTTTAAATTAAAAACTAACAATTCAAACCTGCAAAAACAATGACAACTACTGATACTTCACGACTGAAAATACATAAAGACAACGTCAGGAGTGTCTGAGGTGACGCTGCTTAAAGTAAGATGACGCGTATTTTAGCTGTAAACTTGTCCGTTTCTACCGACTAGCTTACTTGTAGAAGCTCCTCTTGTCGTTGCCAGAGTCATGTTTACAGTTTGGCACCGAACAATATTTTGGCATTTCAGAGTGGGTTTGTTCTCTGGTGGCAGTTCTCTTCTTGTCCAACTGGGTTCACAGCAAGGTGAAACTCGTGCTGTATGTTGTCAATGCTGGACGCACAGGTGACGACACAACATCAGCTGTTCTTCTTCTTCTTAACGTCACCAACCGGGATATAACAAGCATTAGCGCCACCTATCGATACGGAAGCTCGATCACATGTTAACTCGTACCATTCCTAGTAATCTCTGTACTTGATGTGCATTCATAATGCTCACTACTGACAGTCCAGGAGAAGAAAACGTTGCACATATCAGATTTTTTAAAATAAAAAGTCACTTTTATACGGACAAACCCGGAGAATCCCAATTTTGTTCAAGATTTTCAGGAGTTCATGTGAGATTGGCAGGATGCACCGTACCTCAGCAGTGTTTCCAGGTGGGAAATTGATTATCGTACCGGAGACTCAATACTATCATATTTTGAGGTGAAATTGTGATTGTTGTACACCCGTGAAAACCGAAATAACAAAGTCTTCTCCTTCCGTGTCGAGTGTTTGAAGCGTGTGTCGAGTAAATCAGTAAGATTTTTGTGACATATCAAGGCTTGTTTCGATGACGTATGTTTCTCTCAGAAAGTAATAAATTATCTACTAATGATCAACAGAGCATCGAACCGCTGCTTACTTTTACTTTGATTAAATACATTGATACAGCAGCTGAACCCCTACAGAACGCACAAGTGCACCACTGAATAAACATAAAAAAAAAAATCTAAAATCACTGAACTGTTTTTTATTCAATATTTTTGTCGAAACATTACACAGAATCTTGATAAATGATACAGTATATATACATACACATCAGTGTATTTCTTTATCTAAAAAGTTGAGGGTCATTTAACGATGCAGCTGTGCGTTTCAAGACAGGATTGCAATTTGGACGTTTGTGTACTGATGAAATCCACGTATGGGGGGTCGTCAGTCAAGAAGTTGAACATACACTGGAGTTGTATGTGCACACCAAAGCTGGTTTGGAGAGAAGACTGTGCTGGAGCTGTTGGCTTGGTGGCACAATAATGGTCAGGGATGATAACATCAGAGAGCAGCATTATCTTCCTGGGGAGGAAGCAGTGCAGCAGTGCAAATAAAGTTGATCATCTAACACGTCTGAACTACCTAAATACACTACAGGCTGACAGCACCTGTAAGAGAGTGCCCAGACCCCGTCTCTTTTTCCCCCACATGGGATCATACACACATTTTGTATTTCTGTAAATTAAAAGATAAAACCTGTAGAGACATGCTGCTCTCAACCCATCTCTTTCAGCTGTGTGCACAGACCAACAGTACAATGTTAGGCTGTAGAGACACAGGTCACTTCTTGTAAAAACTCAACAATCAATCTTTTTGTCTTCTTTATAACAGATCTTTGGTACATACCAGATATTGGATCCCACCTGCTGAGTTCAAAATACTCAAATACTTAAAACCAAGCAACTCTGGAGAGAAACAGCAGAAATTCTCAGGGTTGGTTTCTTTGTGACTGAACACAGGAACAGACAGGTGGACAATGGAAATGTGTATATTCAGTTTTAAATGGTAATATAAAAAGTGTAGCCAGTCGTGGGCTGGACAGGACGAAGTGATCTCTTCCCATCTGAATTACACCACATTATTTCTGCATACAACTAGAGGAAATTTTGCCAGGGATGGGAGGGTGGGGGGGTCCCATGACGTGGGCATGTCCAAGCATGGAGGGGGCAAAGTGACTGGGATGGTTTCTGCTCAGATGGGAGGTCATCAGTGTCAAACACAGACTGGTGTGACCGCTACATCATCCCTAACTGCATTAGCGAATTAGCATACGCCATGGGTTTGACATTCGGATGAGGCTGCAAAGGAAAGAGAAAGAAAAATGATCTTCATATGACACTTCAACAAGACTGGCTAGATATTTTGGGTGGGGAGGACAATGATACTGACCACAGCAGTGAACTGGTGAAATTCTGGCTTGAGATCAGATCCCCTGAGGTGGATATAAGCTCCTTTGTTTCCCATCTGATCACTGGAAGAACAAGACACGAGTTAGCGAGCAGCCTTAGCAGCAGCTGACCCCAGATCCCAAGTGACCTGCACGTACCAGTAGTTGGGTGCTGAGAACACGGTGATGCACTTCCCTGAGTGAGTGACCTCGTAGCCCTCAGCTTTGACCTCGTGACTACGTATGATGAAGTCCAGTTTGTTCTGTTCCAGGAAGCGATCGGTCACATCCGGCCCAAACTGGCAGCTCACGCCACGCTTGCTGATGGACCGGCCATTCTGAGTGATGAGGACAGACAAGCCTTGAAATGAATTTGAAATTCAAAGCACATATCAGTGAGTTGTCTGTTCAAACAGGCCTAATGACAGTACGACTGGTGACAGACCTGCGGCTGTGGATCCGACCAGAGGAGGTCACACATGGGACCTTTGGCAGAACAGTGGAAGGAGTTATGTTTTAAATTTCCCTCACCTGGGTGATTCACTGAAGGCAGTTTTATGCTGCCGGTGCACTCACAGTACCTGAGTCTGGAGGCTGCCTGTTCCTATCGATCTTCCTGAGGTCTTCCAATGTGATGCCATCTTCACTGAACAGTCCGCCGTGCATAACCTGGGACCGAGAAGGCTATTAGAACAAAATCACTTACCACTACAACAAGAGTAGTTCAAGAAGCAGCAATCACAAGTTGAAACATGAGCTTTGATTCACATGAGAAAAACAAAGTACCCCCGGGTGAGAAAATGTAATGGTTCCCGACGTTTCCCGCATAAGCATTGATGCATTTCAGCAGAGGAGCAAGAACGCCTGAAGAGTGCCGCCAGACAACGAGGTAGCGTGAGAGTGACAAGACAGAAATTCCCCACTTCTACGAAAAACCTTTCCTTGTCCATGACTCACATCGTGTCTAACCAACGTACCTACGTACCTACACACATTGTCACGTAACATTAATGTATCGATGGTTGTAGTGGATGGTTTATTTTGAAAACCTACCGGCTTCGCTGTGTAATATTGTGTGCTGGTTTGAGCAATCTGCTCTGTGGAAATTCACGTGTCTCAGCGCAGAAACAGACACGGTACCTATGTTTAGCAGGGTGGCTACGATGGTTTCTCCAGAATTGCTGGTGAAACGCGTCACAGACAGCTTCCAGTGTGTATCCGCCTTTAGCCATTCTCACCAGTATTTTGTTGTTGATACACTGTGCAAGTGGCAGCCACTGGAAGACCTCGCTGAACAGCTGGAACATCTGGGCTGTGTACTTGGCCTTCACCTCCCCTTCAAATCCGTACATCTGGTTCATGTTGTCTGTCTCATGGTTACCTGTGTGGGGTACAGTCCATTTCCATGTGTGATGCATAAATCTGACATGCGCACACACGCAAATATTATACATGTGCAGTCACAGGCAGCACCAGTCACACGGAAGCTTCACTCACCCCTCAGCAAGTGGAAGTTGTCTGGGCAGAGCAGCTTGAAGCCAAACAGGGTAAGAATGACCTCAACGGAGAAAGAGCCACGATCCACAAAGTCGCCATTGAACAACTGAATTCTGTGGTTAAGCACGATGACACAAATTTCTGGGTTTGAGGTTTGAAAGAAAGAAAATGAGGAGGATGAACTGAACAGATTCCTCTGCTGATGTGACGAGTCAAAAGGATACATAAGGGTTGGTCTCCGACGGTAGTCCATTCAACTCAAAGATGTTAAGGAGATCGTAGAACTGCCCATGTGTGTCGCCACAAATAGTTATTTTTTCTGTCTGAGGGGAAAAGAAACAGAAAAGAGCTTTAACTAACAGAAAAGGGGCTTTAACTCTGGTCAACTGAGGTCGACTCACTTATTACATTTCTGTGTGCTGCTTCTGGCAGCTCAATTGGAACAGCTACACATGTGAATATATGCTCACTGTCTCAGTGGAGATTAGATGAGAAGTCCTCACCTCTTTTAATGCGATTTCAACAAGACTTGGAAGTTTTGTGAAAACATCTTTAACTTGCACCAAAATCTGGAAAGAACACAAGCATGTTCCATTACAGATCAACATTCCCTTCGCCATCTTCCCCATAAACAAGTTTTTACCTGATATGCACACTTTCTATGGAGTTTCTTCTGGTCTTTGAACCAATCCATCATTTCCCTCATGAACTTCATGGTGACCTTCCCATCCTCAAGTTTGGGTCCTGTATAGTCATCCTCAATTGCTGCAATACAAGATCATCTTTATTTCAAGACACAGCTAAGAGTCGAGTCATGTTATCATCACTCACTCCTGATCTACATGCAACACACATTTGCTTACGTAGCTTAATTCTTCTTTTACGACAACATTATATTACATAGCGATATACTCACTCATGTTTTCAATGTCCAGGGAGTCGACAACTGATTTTTTGATCTCATCGCTGGCAATTGCTCTTTCAAAGGCCTTCTGTTTCACAATCTTGTTACATTCCTGATATTTCATTCTTGCATCCTTGTCATTTGGTCGAACCCTCACAACCTGTTCACAGAACAAGGAAATGACAAGTTGAGCCTGTGGTGTTACTCATCAATTGGCTTCAATGAAAATGTGGAGATTGACTTGCTACAAATTACAGAATTTCTTGATAATGATCAAATAGCAATAAAATAGGATTTCATGTTATGTTAACAGCAGGAGCATTGCTCTAAATATTTCAACAATGCCATATACTTGTGTTTTGTATTGTGTTAAGCTTTCAGGAACACCACACTCTTTTTGTCTTATATGATCTGAAGTCTGAATGGCTGCATTATGAAAGCATTCTGAATCATGGCTGCATTAAAAGATAATCCCCTTTTTAACCTCTTCAGGCAACATGTAGAGTCTAAATTCATAGTGACAGAAGGGACTGGTTAATTCTAATGAAAATTGTTAAGCTCCTCTGTGAACATAACAGCAACATGATCTGTCAAATGCACTGGACTAAACACTAGAAAAATGCTGTATTTCTTACCGTCTCATAGTCCTTAAGTGCAGCCTTAAACTTGCCAAGTGCCATGTTGGAGGTGGCACGGCGGTAATATCCCTTGATGTAGTTTTTGTCTATATCCAGGGCTTTCGTGGCATCCGCCAAGGCATAGCCATAGCACTCTGTGCGTAGGTATGCCAGACTACGGTTGCTGTAGTAGATGGCATTGGAAGGATTGAGGTCCAGGGCCTCTGTGTAGTACTTGATTGCATTTTCATAGTCTTTATCTGGGTGGAAAAACACACACACCACACACACATATTTATAGTACAAAACCATTTCCAACAGCTCATCAAAGACACTACAGGCCATACAGGTTTATGACATTATTAAATATTGAAGCTGATTGCCAAGGTAAAAAAATAAAACAATAATCAACCGATCAGATATTTGATAATGACACATCACAATAATAAAACATCTACAATATGATGCGGCTGATATGATTAGGGTACAGGCATGTTGCTGCAAACTTTGCTGTAAGACAGCAATGCATCAGTTAATCCCATTAGTAGTAATCTGTAAGTACTCATGTTTCACAGCAGTATTATGCATTACGACCATGTGCAATCCTGTACCGCACTGCTATGACACATGAAATTTTTATTTTGGATGAAGACATGACTGAGATCATTTCCAAGAAATTAGCAATAATCTGTTGGTATTTTTCATAAGTACTCTTATTAGGACTGTTTATTATGGTCCGAATAGTGTCAACAACCTAAATAGTGCATCACGTTTTTCAGTTGGACAAGATTCCACAGTAATCCTTGGGTACTTCCGTTCTCAAGTGTGATCGTTCTCGATTTGTGCAAATATTTACACTAAAACAGTGCTGTGTAAATAAAATAACCTCCCAACTATCTAAAGTTACGACACAATAAGCTGCATCCCTACATTAAACTGCAGACCTATTGAAAATTGGCAGATCAAATATAGCACAGACACGTGAGGGACTGTTATTCCAACGAGGCTGTGCTAGTGCTTGATGGCATGGTCCCGCTTGTAAAAGGCAAATACTACATGTTTTTACTTAAATCACACGTCAAAAACACAAAATAACAGGGATTTTACCAACAACTAGGCCAGATGGCTACACGATTTAGCCACAGATGGAACGCATTGCATGACACGTGTGACGGCATGGTATAAAGGTGATGCTGCTGACACAGTAGCGGGTGCTAGCTAGCGTTAGCATTTCAGCCCAATGAATGAGCTCCTCGGTTTAGCATGCTCTCGGTAGCCTATCTTAACATTGGCGCTCGTAGCCGCCGGGAGTTTGTAAAAGCGCCGTAATATTTCGTTTGTAATATGTTTGTCAACTTGTAACTGTTGCCACCGACTTGACAGTGCCTTTATCTCACCTTTAAAGTACTTATTCGCCTTCTCCTTGAGTAGCTCTGCATCATTAACTCCCTCCGCCATCTTCTTCACACTGCCGTATTCTGATTCGTGCGCCATTGACGGGTGGTCGCAAAGGTCGTAAAGTTTGGTCTTGAATTGATCGGAACAGGCGAAGGATTTTTGGAAAATAGTGAGTCTAACTACGGTCGGTGTCTGAAAAACTGTCAGTATATGGAAGATGAACACACTATATGTTTTAATGAGTATTTACTGCGATGCTAATTCCCATGTGACACTACAACACAAAAAGTCAAGATTTACTTGAGACATTTCATATATTAACCAGCAGGGGCCAGTACAGACCTTCACTGCCGGACTATTCTATGGAAATACAAACCTCTGGGGTTTTGAGTGCTGCTGATTAGGTTAACCAAAAGAATGTTCAGATGGTGAGTAATGTGCTACAAACAAGTCTTCAAATGAAGATTAGTGAAATGACTCATTTAGGACCTAATTTTCTCCTGGCTGTGTCATGGTTTTGGCCTGTCCTCAAGTCTCCACTTCTCTGAGATGCAGTAAAACACCAAATTACAATGTAAGCCTCTGTAATGCAAAAGTGCAGCATCAGTCATTATTCCCTTTGCTTTCCTCCAGGTGCCTCTAAGCTTGAGGATGTTGCGGAATTTTCCTGCAATCGGTGCGCAGCAGGTTGGCTCCTAGTCAACCACAGATGTTGAAATGAGGGGACAAATATGTCACAGGTGCTTGTTTTAACCCCCCCCCCCCACACACACACACACAAGGCTTCTGACGCACAGATAACTGGTTTGCAAAGAACGCCAGCTGAAGCACAACAATGACAAGATACCTTTCCCCTTGCCCTGATTAGAGTAACGTGTTTGTGGTCACTGCAGTCCAGAAATATGGGGACATGTGTCATCTGTACCATACAGACAAGGGGTTATAGTTAGGTTTAGAAAAGTAATAATAGTAAAATAATAATAATAATAATCTAATAAAAGAATGTGACATAGAGGATACAGCCCAGTCCAGTCTGCTACTCTGACTCATAAGCAACATCCCACAGTAAAGAGGTGAGGTTGAGGTGAGTCACTCACCGGGACCCCCACTGAATACTTACGAACCCCAGGGTGTGAGTTCACTTTCCCTTAGAAAGATCACCGATGACTCGTCTCCCGTCTCTGAGCCATAACATGTCTGATTCTCCAAAAGTTATATTAGTAACACTGGGGGGGG
>CAAKHB010005424.1:67164-77669 GCA_901007665.1 Aeoliscus strigatus
CATATATTTTTCCAGCAGGCATGGCAACGGCAAAATTAAAGGTAAATTAACAAGAAAGTGTATCCCCTTTCACCCCCCCCCTATGACTTACTTCTTGCAAACCACAGACATTGGGTTCTTCTGTAATCTCTCTTGAATTGCTCATATCATTGAGTCAGATGTGAATCGCAGGGATTGCTAAAGCCTTACAGAGTCTTCCACGTCCCTGTGGGACCTCCTCGGTGTACCCGTCAACCAGCGAGTAAATCAACTCCCTGAAATGACATTGCGTGTTCACTGAAGTTATAAGCACCACAGGCTCCTCGGAAATTTCTTGTAAGTAGGAAAACGAGGCATACCTGTCTAAAAGCACTGCTGCCTTCACCTCTTCACATTAAAATAGTATTAAAATAGTAAGGAGGGTGGGTAGGAAGGGAGGTCTAAGGGAGAAAGCAATTGCATTTATTTGTGTTTACGTCTCCTGTAGGGCTGATTTAGGCATGTAATATGGTTGTTACCAACCCAAACTGGGAACCGAATACAGATTAACAGTATGGCGATCCTTGAATTAATTCTAATCCTACAAATCTCCTACAAGGGGAGGAGGTGTTTGAAAATGAGGTAGAAACACATGATTTTAGGTAACAATAACTAAAACCTGAGTGGAATTACAGCTATTATTGAATAAAAACAACCACAGGTCTAACACACAGATAGACAATGTGGAAAAGTCGTTTCATTCACTTATTTCCACAATAAAAACAAAGAAATATATAGTTCTCTTTCCACAAATAAATCCAACCCCATTTATTTAAACCTTTGACATTAAAATCTGAACCAGCCCTTCTAATAGTCTGTGTGGCTCCTTATTTCCCTGTATTTTGTCTACGAAAGTTTACTTTTCCATTTTATTTTGGTCAAACAGACTGAACATGCACATGTCAGATTTTTCCAAGTGTTTTTCCCATTAAAGAACTTATTTTAGCTCGTGAACAGTTGCCAAAACAGTAGCAACATTAGCCACCGAAGCAGTGGCTCCGTACATACCGGAGTGGAAGCCCACACACACACACACACACACACATATTCTTCTCTTTTTTTCTTTCTTTTTTATACCTCATGGCCAGCGACCCCCTCCTGATCCACTGGCACCACAGCCTTGTTAAAGACATTTAGAAAACGACAGATAATTAAAATAAATAAAAGCAAATTGTTGTGTGTGGTGGGGTGGGTGGGGGATTGAATTCCTTTGAAATTAGATTAGATTGGACGGTCTCAGTGACAAGCACCAGGCTGGCCTTGCTTGTGGATATTAGGATAATGAAACACTTTTTATTTCCTGCCCCATTTTTATTTCCTTCAGTGTGTGTGTCTATGTCATCAGTCAGGATTTTCACCTCCACTTTCCTCCTGTGTTCATCCTGATTCTGTTACTATACTGTAACTATATGTATACATTTTAATATGTGTCCTCCAGTTTTGTCTTCTCTCTGGGTTTGAGCAGTTTGGGTGTTTGATGTGAGCTGGGTACGAGAATAAGTGATCTGACACACACCCCAAACAGGAAATGAGAAATTCAAGCAAATAGACCCACGTCTGTGCCTCACACAGAAACGCAGAGGGAGGAATGCAGATGGCGGAGGATGTGAAATAGACACAGTGAATCAAGAAGTGGTAGAAGTTGGAGGTGAAAAGGTTGTTGTACACTGAATGTGAGCCAGAGAGAACCAAAAAGAGGAACGCCCTGTGTGTGAGCCTCACACAGTACGACTCCCCCAGACGTGGCTCTTCATCTCCTTCTGACATCCTCCAGCACCCATTAACAGTGGCAGCAAGACACACTGAGAAGAAGTGTGTTCTAGTCAGCTAAAGAAAATGCTTTCAGTGTATGTTTTCATCAGAGATATACTAAAAGATGGGATCCTGAATTCCTGAAAGGTTGACAAAATATTCTGCTCTGTGTTTATCATACAAATACTTTACAGTATTTAAAAATGATCATATAGCATAGGATAATACCAGTAATGGTAATAGTAGTAATTCACAGTGAGACATATAGGGAACCACTCTGGATACAGATGAAGTAAAACATTGTGCAATCAGCACTTATTTCACAATTGTACTTAAAAAAAAGTCTACTTGCACTCATCAAGTACTTTCATGAGCCTAGTTGTAAGTATTCTTGAAGTAAGTAGAAAACTAGGAGTGTGTGATAGGATCCAATAAGACAAATGCTGCAGTATAAAATAGACGTATACGCTCGTTAACTGGGTTAATTCAAATGGAGACATGCCACATCTGTTGATGATTTTTCTATAAGTGGTGCGTTGACAGCGACTTTGAGTGAGCATGTCAACCATCAACCAGCCTCATCAACTGACACAAATTCAAGCACTGGTTTTCAAATTTCTCACAGCTGACTGCCATCGACTGACAAAACTTTCAACAATCATTTTTGTTCTACATTTTTTGTCAAATTTCTCCCCCACCACCCCGGAGTAGTACTAATGTGCAAGATGACACCGCTCTACCGACTAAGATTATGAACCAAGAAAGAATCCAGGGATTGTCTTTTAAATTGGTGAGGTTTTGCAAAGAGGACCTGCGTTACGGAGGGGAAAAAATGGCTAAAAGCGATAGTTCCTTTATTAAAAGAAAAAAAAGAATAGTATATTCAAACAAGTGATTGCATGTGGCACTCCGACTGTTTATGAGCAATGAACGAATTGAGCACAGCACACTCGGTCAAGCTTTCCCACAGAGAAGGATCCCGCATCATAAGTGACTCAGGATGTCTGGGTGCACACACTCACACTAGTGGATGACTACGGGACATAAAAGGGAAGGAACTCTTCAATAGGCCTCTGACAACAAGGTGGAAAGTAAGACCTTGTGTTGGGAAAACCACCCCAGCCTCTCAAACAGGGTCCAATTGTCTCAAGTGGTGTGAATAACCGATTTGATGTGTCGAGACAGCGAAAACAAGCAAAGTATAAGATGACATTTGCGTAACAAAGTATAAATAACCGACATTCGCACATCGCTTTCCAAACCACTGCGTAATAATGAGCGCAGACAACCGTGTAAACCCTAAACTGGGCCAGAGATGCTTTTAAAGTCATTGATATTATCAAAACAACAATGATCTGACAGATGGACAAACTCTTTGTCATGTCTGAAAATATCACACATGGACCAGCCATCCAGGATGTTCTCGGGGAGAGTTTCCTCTTCCTGTTACTGTTACGGTTAGACTTTCCTGTCAGTTAGTATTAACTACCGATAGTGCTTTGGGTGCCTTCCAGACTCTCTGAGACTTTTTTCCTATGTCCAGGGAGCGTGATTCCTCGCTGTGAAGTATTCATCACATCCTGTTCTCCTGGGTGGCCAGGGAGAGGAGCCGGCATCAGATCTAGGTGCTCTGCCATGCAGATGGTTGTCCTTGCACGTGTTTTTCTTTTGGAGCAGAGAGCAGAAGGTAAATCGAAAAGGCCAAATGCGTGCACATGTTTACCTGAGGAGATCTAGCACAGACACCAATATCATCCACTGTCACTTGACCTCAGTGGAATGGAGCAGACCTCCGTCCGTGTCATCATGGCGGTCATAGTGCTGATCATCTCAAATTAGATTACTCTGTTGCCACTGGGGGCGGCGAACTGTGTGCGGGGAGCATTTCAAGTCTGTGGGGAGTTTGCCACAATAGCCACAGCCCCCCTGGCTGATTGTAATACCGAGATAGACTGGCTTGAATTAGTACCCAATGTGAAATCTGGGTTGTGTTATACCTGCCCACCCCTATTTGTTGTTCAAATGTGTGTGTGTGTGCCAAGTCTTCTCCAGGCTTAGTTGTTATTTAGACTGAAAAACAACCCTGTATTAAAAGAACGTGGGGGGAATGTGTTGGTGGGAGGGACTTCCCTTGAGACATGAAATATGAAATAACTAACAGGTCTGTGAGTTTGAAGGCTTATCAGATGCCAAACGCTGTCTCCAATAATATTGATTTTTGTCTGTTGATGAAACAGGATTGTAATCCACCAGGAATGCGCGTTCACATAATATAAGTGACTGGCCAATGCAGATCTTGCTGGATGACATCAAGCTGAACTTGGTTCTCCTTTTTGCTGGGTTTGTTCAGTTGCTGACGGCTTTTCAGAGGAATTATAGGGTTTTTCATGCAGTGTCATTTCCATGTTCCCTGCATAGAGATGAGACCAACAACTCAGACATAATGAAATGACCTTAAGAATGGGAAATGGGATTTATTTTGCTTAATGTGTTTAAAAAAGCAATGAATACATTTATGACACTGTGCAAAAGACAGGAAAGTGAAAACGATGAATGTTTTCGGTGAATGGTGATTTTTTTCTTTTAAAGTGATCAGCAACTGGCACTGATCTCATCTGATTGTTACATCAGTGAAGCTCCTTTACAGCTTAATGAAAGTAGAGTAAAGGTCTGTATTGTCATTGTAGTACTGCAAAGAAACTGGGTTTGGTGGCTCTCAGCAAGTCTGCAAAAGCTATACAAGACGAAATACATTTATAAACCGTGTATAAACACTGTAGGGAAGTAGGGTTATTATCATTATTGTAAGTGTAAAGAGACATGTACTGTAATTATGACGTACCACAAAATTACTTAAATTAACTTGAAAATACCTCATGTCACTGTACGTGGATGTATGTGGTGTATTTTTACACATGTTCTGATGATGTTTGTACTCATTGCATGTGAGAGTGCAATGAATGGGAGGATGAGGAAGAATTGAATAAACCAAACACATAATTTCACCCTCCTGCCCGCTCCCAAAGTGCCCTGATCGCAGGAAATGGGTGTAAAGTATGACTCAGCTGGCTTTGACCTCCAACACCCCCAACTCCCTAACACCCCCACCCTCTCCTTCAGGGCTGCTTTAATTAGAAAAGCAACTTGTTTGTTTTTCTTTAGTCTCAACACCCAGTCTGCTCCTTTCAATCTTTTCCTTTTAAAAGGAGCGCATCCCAGCATTCATAGCTGTGATGACTCATCGCTTTCTCCTCCACCCTTCGATCTCATGCACGATGTCCCTCTCTTTTCATAATTTAATTGGCCTAGATTCCACTGTTGGTGTAGAAATGTATATAAAAAAAACAGCTGTCCCACAGACATGTACCCTACTTTCTACTCAGGTGTGTCCGCTTTGCATGGCACACATTAAACTTTGACAATGTCATGCGGAAATCTTTACAGCACGTCTCAGTAGCTCAAGGCAAAAAGGCAACCCATCCGCGTACATGTACACAAACACACACACGAACGCAGCTTCAAAGGATGGCGTGTCATAAACAGAGGGACTGTGAAGGAGGAATGTGTTGCTCATTGGGGAATTCAGAGCAGAGAGGAAGGAGAGGTGGGGGCACGCTGACCTAATGTCCCTGTGTGTAAAGGCAAAGAAGGAACAGTCTCCCTCTCGACTGTCGTAACCCTTGTATGCCCATCAACGCTGCTGAAAACCCCGATGACATAGATCATGGCTGACTAATCTAAAACAGACTCACCTAACACCACTTCAAACTCACACTGATCCAATTAGACGAGTCAGGTTACCATGTCGTGCTGTGTGTGCGTGTGTGTCTGTGTGTGTGTGCAGATGATTTCTCTTTCTGTCCACCTCTGTCATTTCAATGGCTCTGTGTATGATTTGTGACCTCAGTCACACCTCCTAATTGGGGTTAGTGTGTGCATGCATGTTCGCGTGAGTGTGTTTGTGACTCTCCCCTGTGTGTAAGATGGCGAAGGAAAAAGTGGGATGAGTAATAGAGTGTGACTGAACTTCAGTTTACTCTCACCAGTCGAGGGTCACAACCTCAGTCTAGCCACGTTGACCACAGGGAGAGGTGAAGCTCCGCCTCCTGTGATTTATGAGCTTCAACAGCATCATCGCTGTGTTCAAACACAACAAACACACACTGCTGCTTTGTAGTGTTAACCAGAGGTTAAATATCGATGTATATATAGGTTTAAAACAATACTTTTATTTATTCCACTTCCACCACAGTAAAAGAATTAACAATTAATCTGAAACACCTGCAAATACTTCTCCAACAAATTACAAATAAATATATTCACAAAATCAAAATTCCAGTGAAACACCGGCACCATCATTTGTATTCTACTCTCAGAATGAAAATATGCCATGAAAGTGCATGTTTAAATAGTGTAAATGTGTGTATAACAACACAGTATTGACAGTTTGAAGATTTACTGTCATGGGGAGTACAGTCTTATACCGTCAGACAAGTGGCTTTGTAAAAACGAAACTAAACTTTAAAAACCAACAGGAATATCTACTGTATGGAACAGAAGGAACCAGAGGGAAAGCACTGGACTTCATTTTAGCAGTAAAGTCTTCATAAAGTGATTTAGCCTCAGCACTTGTGATGGGATTTTAATGTCTCGACAAAAACAAAAACAGGAAGAGCCCTCTGCAGAGTGCATACCTTCGCCAGGGCCAATGTCAAAAGAATGTCTGCAATGGTAAAGGAAATGGGAAAAATTCTTGGATCAGATAACTTTATAATACTGTCTGAAAATGGCATAAATCTGTCTGAAGTGCTGTGAAAGTTATTTACCCAAGCTGAGGATCAAATTCAGAACCTTGAAAGTCAAACCTCACATTTTGTGAAAAGAAAAGTGTCTTTCGGAAAAAAGCTGTAATTTCAGTATTTTCATTTAGACCTTGAGTAGCTGATCATGACAGTATATAACATGTTTGCACTCTTAAAACACAAAGGAACTCAGCCTGCGGTTTTTAGCAGTTATTTAGTTTAACTCTCACGTACGAAACCTCAGTTTGATGTTTACATTGTGAGAGTGGGGAGGTTTGTGGCTATTATGCAGTTATGGAGATATATAATCACAGTTTAACGTGCTTTCCCTCTGGTCTGCAAAAATCACATCTCCACACGCCACATGGTCACGGAACACACCGATTAATTCTCCAAAAAGCTCTCCTCTTTTGTTCTAAGTTGAATATTTCAGCAAATGTGCAATACCCAGTACATTAATTTCTCTCCTGGACTGTTTGTTTTTCAAATCCAGGAGATTTGAAAGTTGAGTCTCATAGCTCAGTTATTTTTTTCAACTAAAAAATATAATTGTACGTAAAGAACTCCAACAGAAAAGAGTATTAGTCTTCTACTGACAGTTCTAAGCATCATCTAGCTTCTGTCTTCTGACACTGACACTGACCTGCGTTAACAATGCAGAAGCCTGAATGCGGTTGAAGAGAAATTCATCCAAATGTTTGCTGCAATGCAAACCAGACTCAGTGAAGCTGAGCTCGGTTCCTGTTCGGGAGTGAGTCATGCGGCCCGAGCATTGGGTCAGAAACTGGCTTACATCACATCTGTGTGTGCCCAGATTTACTGATGGTCCAGTAAAGAGCTGCTGATATGTTTTTCAGTCTGGGTTGTGAGATGGAACCATTCAGGCTCTGTTGCTCCTCTGAGTGTCGTTCCAACATTGTTGGACGCAGTCGTCTCTCCAGAGCCAGGTCATCTCCTGCTCTTCCTCAGGGACATGGAGGCTGTTTATAGTGGTCGTGTTGTCCTTCAGGGACAGTGAGAGAGAGAGGAAGGAAACAGAGGGGCAGTATCGTGAGAAGGAGCCAGTGCTGAGATGTAATTGGTACCTTTCCTTTTTTAGAAAACATTTCTTACTTTCTTGCGTCCAGCAAATGAGTCAATGCACAGCCGGTTTTATAACCACACTCAGTCATACTTTCCTTTGTACTTTTCACTTCAAGAGGGTTTGTGTTTCTTTGATCTATTCACTGATGTGAGCTACTGGTTGTGTTCATGACAAAAGAGACACCATCTGTTTAAAAAGAAATGAGAGACCCTTATTTGCCAGTAGAGCGTTTTTGTCTATTGCGTTTTTGAGGACATTTTTGTCTGCCAGCCAGCTTGTCAGAGGTGTGGGGTCTTTTCTTCTAGCTGGCCCTCATTCATTTGCTCTCCCTATGTCTGTTTTCGTCCCGCATTACCTGCTGTGTTTTGTTCAGGTGATAACACCAAATGGTCAGAGAGCGTCTTCAAAGAGCCGTCAGGGTTAAAAAAGAAATGTGAATGAAAATGATGATGGATGTGATAACCAGTTTACCTGCAGATGTCAAGTGTGAAGGAGGGCGGGAAAGACGAGACGGGTGGACCTGTCGGTCTACATTTTGCATATTCAGTGCATTCTCCAAAATATGTCTACAATAGTTGTACTCAACATTGGACTACGTTTACATGAGCTGTAGTATTTTAATATAAAATTCAATACTCAAATACAAGTATGACAGAGTAAGACACATTCAAGTAAGAAGTATTTCTGTCATGAATGACATGGAATAGAATACAATAGAATCAATGTCTCTCTCCCTTTGATTCACATGAAGACATTTCTGAAGACATATATATAATACCATGTAAACTATTCAGTGTGCAGCATAGAACCAGTTACCTACATTTGTCTTCTTGTTGTTGAATAAGTTGAATGTCTGGGGCACAAAGAATGCCGAACAAGTGTTCAAGGCATGATGGTGATATATCAGATGTCCAGTCCATTGATCCTCTCACAAATGGATGGTGCATTAATCATATTTTTATTCATTTTTGGCCAAAAACGTTTATATATTCAGTGTTTGCAGCGCCTGAGCAATTTTTGAAAAAAAAAGGAAGTATATTTTTAAAAAGTAGGAAATAAAAAAGAATCAATTCTTATTGTTTTCCTCCATATTATAAACAATCCTGAAAATTGAGATAACTGTGATTATTTCCTTGAGGATAATCGCACTTGGAAAATCTATAATTGTGTCATCCCTAATGCTGCACTACTTGTAGCAGTATTAACTTCCTCCATTTTTGGTTTAACAGGCAAAAGACAAAAAGATTTGTCACATAACACATAATAATTCTAACATCCCAAATGAAATATTACATAGCTGGCGTTCAACATGTTGAACCACAACGTGGTTGTTGTTGTGTGTGTGTTTGTGTGTGTGCATAGATCCAGCACCTGGAGCAACAATGGCTGTGAGCAGCTGTGTGTTTGTGAAGCAGCAGCGGGACACCAGGGTGTGTTATTATGGTCGCACGCACGCACACACACACACACACACACACACACACACACACACACACACACACACACAGGTCTGTTCCACCACCGCTCCACTTTTCACGCCAAGTGGCAGCGATAGAATCATAGCTTCAAACACTGTAGATGCGATAAGACAAAATAACACTTCACGACCAGCTTCCAGTTCTTTTCATTAGATCAGCTCGTAAACGTGACATCAACAGAAAATATCGCAGGCAACATTCCAATGACTGCAGGCTGTCATAGGATGAAACGCAGCAGATGGATGCTATTAAAGGGCCAATTATCTCAAAATTGAATAATTGATTTGCTTTTGATAAAGTGCAGTGACACGACATGCTGGTTAGTCATTGGGTTGTATAAACTGGACACACGGCTTACATTAGCGCTCAAACAACACCTGCTTGATTCCCCTGTCTCTTTCTCTTTGCTTTTGTGTAACACTCAAACATAGTGTGACGCACTCATCACCGACTCCCCTCTGTTTTGGACACCACATGTCATAGGATGTGCTTTGCTTTGTGGCAGGCGATGTCAGCGGTTTGTATCACTGCCATCAAAAGCCAGAGGGCTGGAAAGGAAGCAGCTGCTGAGAAATGAACGTCGGTGAGAGGGGTAAGCCCACTTGAGTTTGACTTCCCTCTGGGACCGTTCCATTAACACCATGAAAGATTTATGAGCCTCTTGACATTCATACCATTTGTCCGCTCATCACAGGGAAAGTAAAACAGAACTCCTGTACACTTTTAGAGAGTAATTTCAGTTATCTTCAGTTACCTCCTCAAACGTAACTCATGTTTTGCTTGTAGGAGGTTGGGTAATGATAGGTGTTCGGTAGGAGGGGGAAAAAAACAGCAACATTCCAATTACATCTGTCCTGCCAAGATAACACGGAACATAATGTGAAAAACTACAAGTTGGAGGCAGATCTGAGACATTTTTAGAGGTGAGACAAACGAGAATTATGGCGGTAGAGTTTCGTTTGACTTTGTTTATCTTTCTGCTCCTTCCAAACAAGTACTCTGTGTTTGCTTGTAGGAGAAAAAAAGTTTCCGTGCTTTCCAGAGGAACTCTGAGCAGCTTTTGGAACAAGACCGCACAGATCACTGTCACATTATTAGCGGCACAAGTATCCGCCACACCGCTCATGAGCTTATGTAAGACATTTGACGTTGATGTGCCTGAGCCGCGGCTGTGTGTCAGCGGGTTCAGTGTTTTCATGTGCATGTGTACCGTATGTGTGTTTAATTTTCCATGTAGTCACTGCCCTTAAGTCTGGGACTTACCAACGGGTCTGGACCTGCTCTCCTCATTCCCAGTTCAGCCTGATGAGCTGCCAGTAATCCCTTTAGTCCTGAAGAAAAGGGGTGGGGTGGGAAGGGTGGGGGTGGGGA
>CAAKHB010005424.1:77689-90008 GCA_901007665.1 Aeoliscus strigatus
GGGGGGGGGGGGGGGGGGTGGGGGTGGGGATGGATGAGGTGCATGGAGATAGTAAAAAAAAATGTTGGTACGGCATGATTCCATATAGTTAGAGGAGGTGCCAAGAACAGGGCTGTGCATACTGGAATTGGGGTGTGAGCATTGCCATCAGTGGCCTTTGTATCTCTTCTTCAGTCAGTTCAGACTAAACAGGTGGCCAGTGGTTGTCCACAGGTAGGCCGCACACACCTGGCATGTGTGACACTTTACACTGGGAGAATTCTCTCCTGACATCACGGTTTCACACTAGGCTGTCAGTCCTGCCCCCAAAAGATTTGAATTTGTTATTTTTATAGATGTTTTTTCCATTCTAAACAGTTTCCACTTGGTGACCTTTAGATTTTCCTGAGTTTGGACCTCTGCGCTGCTTTCCACCATCTTATAAACAATGTACATCAAGTTTGCGGGTGACGCCACAGGCAATCCTACGTTCGTACCAAAAGTGTAACGTTCGAACCATAGTTTTCAACTTCAAATATGCTTAAATTTATAATAATATGAATAGTTTTCAAATCGTGACGGTGACAGCCTTATTTCACACACAGCCTGGTTTTATGTGTGTTTGCATGCTCAGGGAGAAACTTAGTAGAAGTACAAGACCTTGGCAGAAGAGTAGCTTCATACAGAGCGAAAAGGAGGAATGTGTGGTGCAATCCTCTTAAGATTCCACACCAGTGACAGTTTTCTATAACCCTTTTAGAAACAGTAAACAGAAAAACATCATCCGCACCACATGCTCAGAGAGCTTCAGTGGTGCTTCAACCAATTCTGGGTGAAAGCAAAAGTGGGACAATAAAAGAATTATGGGGGATGAGGAGAGATCTTCTGTGGCATGTTTTTTGCTGTATTATTGTCAAATGACAAACAGATCTGAGTCTTTTCATGGTTTCATTGCATTTTCAGAACCCTTAAATGACCAGAGCGATAACGCTGGTCAGTCATGGCGCTTTGCTGGCACCGCGTAAATGTTGTGTTGCTTAAATAAAATGAGAACGATCGCCAAGAGCTACAGCAGCTTCATGGAAACCGAGTACAGACCATCACAAATCAGTCTATGGTAACATGAGGGCAAATTGAAATATTTGTATTTTTTATTAGTCATCGGATTGAAACCAGCTGCTTTTGACAAGCGATAACGTTACTCTGGCTGTGTGTGTGTGTGTGTGTATTAGCATGTAGTTGATTAAGATAAATAATCTGAGCATGCTGTCATTGATTAGACCAAAGCTTTTGTCATGTGACACAGTCTAATTCTATTTTCGATATAATAACAATGTGTAATGGTGTTTTATAATGCCACTAACAACTAACAACCATAGAAAATAGAAGGAGGAAAGAGGAGAAGAAGACACATTTTCCTATGACGATGGTTTATATGCTATAATAACATTGTTTTTTCCTGGCTGCTTCCGACACACCGCTAAAAAAAAAAGTAGCCTGGAGCGTTTTTTGGATTAAAACTCGCTTGCATGTGCGGGCTCCAACAAGTGCAACACACACCTCCACCTCCACCTCCACCACATTGCTCTCTGACAACTCACACAGATTTTTCCAGTCTGACGTCCTAATTTAACGCCAGTGTTTATTTCTCTTTTTAAAAGTATTCACAAATACAAATTTCAAACATTAAGTGCACTTTAAAAAATATGGTAAACTAAGCAAAATGTGTCTTATTCTTAAAAGAATTGAATTTTGGAAAAAAGCATCACACTTCAAATGAGACCAAAAAGCTTGTTGTGCGCTAAAAGGTAATAAATTGACTCGAATTCACCAGGGTGATGAAAACAAACAAATGTATTGGCTGTAAACGTCAAAGGGAGGACACCATGCAGCCGCTGACAGACGAGAGGAGGGTTCCATGAGGACAAACTGACATTTTAGTATAGTAGTACGAGAAACACAGCGACAATCAGCCACTATACAAATCACAACAAAAACAATGCAAACAAAACTGGCGTGTGACATAACTGCAGCAGTCAGGGGGGGTTTCCCCGGGTTGGAAGTCCCTGTGGTTGTTTGCCGTCCTTCACTGTGTCTTTCTGTCCAAAAACACCTGCAACAATATCTCCCAGGAAATCCCCAAACAGCTTTTGGTTTCCATACCTGGGATTTAGCACCTTTCACAATCAGGAGGATGAGGTGGCGAGGAGTAATGTCCGAACGTTTTCTTCCGAGGTCGTTTGGTCCTTTTTATCATCCTTTTTGTTGTTGTTTTGTTATACATTTTACGTGTGCATCATATGTGATCCCATTTCAGGTCAATCTGACACAATGATGTGCATAGCATCCTTACAGGTATGTCCATCCACCAAATAAATTAATCAGTTTCAGACAGATATATTTCCTACTGCAAAGAAAAAAAGGATATACACATAGAAAATATGATCTATATAAAGAAGTCCATTGACTGGTGTGCTTCCAACAGGAGAAAATCATCTTTCTCTGCACCCACGTTATTCTTTTCCTTTGTCTGTCTGATACTCTCATCTAATGTCAAACATTGCTCTTCTATTTTCCATAAATCTTTGAGGGGGCGAAGAGCTGTGCGCCATGTGGTAATTTTAGCAGCACTTGCAGGACTTCACGATCATATTGGACAGCTGCTCCACCTGTAATTAAAAAGCAAGATTGAGGTGGTAAATCCTCAGCCGTGAGCGTTGCTGTGTGTTTTCTGTTAATATCTGGCCTCTGATACCTTGTGTTGCCTGCCCACGTAGTAGAGAATTGGAAGTGGTTCCAGTGTCTGGGGAACACAGCAGGGCTGAGCTGAGGCTCCTGGGTTGTGATGCTTGTACAGTGCCAAAATCTGTAAACAGTTAGGGATAGACAAGGAAACAGAGATTTATCGCCGATGTACAAAAACAGCTACAGTAGAAGAGGGTGATATGGATTCAGGTGTTAATTCGTAAATAAGGAAAAACATGGATGTCGCTCCATAGTCAGATGTCAGAAAGTCAGAATCTACATATGAGGAACTCACAGACTATTAATGCGAGCTCACATGTTTGTGTCTGACCTTTTTATGTACATTAAGAGTGAAATGGAGGTGCTGGAGTGTCAATGCTGATGAATTGTAGTTTTCTTTTGACCGTGATTCCAAGCACCAAACTCATGACAATAACCAAATATAACCACAAAGGGAACTTAGATTGTGAATTTGTTGTGGTTCGGTGTACGCCAGTGCTTATTCTGTTTGCACTATGCCACTTTTGGGAGCTTGTGGTTTTCACTCGAGTCTAAGGTGTCACTTTTGTTCATGCGTCCGATGGTGAATTTGCAAATGTGACACTCACATCACAAAACAGTTAGATTTAACAAAGATCCTGGATTAACCTGCCTTAAATTCCGCTTTACATCTCTTGGAAATATGTTTTCTTTGTCTTGGCATCACAAATGTCTGTCTATATATGTCATTAGAAACCCTACAGTAGTTTGAAATAAAGGATTCTTCCCCTGGGGACAGTAATTGTGATAAAAAGGTAACCCATGCTTGAGTTTAGTGTTTCAATGAGATGAGAACGCAATGGTACACATTGAATGTGCACAGTGGACCCACACCCTCATGTAACTCCAGAGCTGAATTAATAGAATGTGGTCTGCAACCAATTATTAATTTCATTACCACGTCGTATGTCACATCGCCGTATTGCAACACTAAACTGTCCTTCAGAAACCACTGAAGGATGAAAACATCGTCAGAAAGCCTCCGGTCTGAGCTGCCAAAGCACTAAATGCAATCATACGGTGATCAGATGTGAGTTGCATTCCACATTGGTGTATTGCACCATACCTGAGAGTATTTGTTTTCAGTGTTCCAGATGTAGGTGCACGACCCCATGCAGTAGTTGGCATGGTAGCCAGTTGGCTTATGTATCCACTTCCAGCCCAGATCTTTCCTGAAGTCGATGTACAAGCTCCTCACACAGCAGGTCTCAGTCTGGCTGCAAACAAAAAAAATGTCTTTTTAGGCACCAGATGGCGTGAAGATCCAGAGAGAATGGCAGCTGTTAGCAAAATAGATGTTTCATAGTCATAAACCCAATCCTCACCGTCCTAGCAAGATCCCATATTCATTTCAGTAAAGTGCACGAATCACAATATGATGTAAATGTTAATATGTTCTTTGACAGGACAGAATTTAATTGCATCTGTAGCAAAGTTTCACTGTTCTGTCCACATATTAACCTAACCTGAGCACGACAGCCAACACATAAGACCGTCACAACAGAACAGTTGGATGGCTGGAGTATTTCTGAGATGACACAAGTTGACAAAAACACACTAGTTGCGTCAACGAGACTGGAAATGAACCTGAATGGTTTTGTACTCACAGGAACTTTAGGATGAAAGTCAGTCGGTAATTCAAAACACCATGTGGTTACTTACGCTGTGCACGTATCCCTCGAGTCTGTGGAGCGTTTCTTGCGTGAGGTGAGGTGGCTGCTGATGTTTTTAGGGATAGACATGGTCAGGATGTAGGGGGGTTGTTGTGTCATCAATTGTAATATTCCTGTGTCTCCCCTACCACTTGCGATCCCAGAGATGGAAAAACTGAAACCACTTTCGACACTCGTTTGGCTGCATTCACAGAACAGCCGAAGTTCGAAACCCTGCTCATCCTCTGCCAAAAAGAGAAATTCAAAATAAGCCTTTTTGCAGACGCTGCGCAGAATCGAAGCTAAACAGAAGCAAATAAGTTGACTTCATCACATAGTTTAACTCACCGGCCCCTTTGAGCCATTCCTGCAGGGTCTCAGTGACGTCAAACGACAGCCACTTGTCTCTCCACTGGTTCGTGACAAAGCGGGAGGCCAGGTAGCGGGCCGACGTACCCTGACCGCGGTACAGCTCGACTCTCTGCTCTGTAGCGATTGTTGTTTGCTTGATGAGCATCCGCAGGTCTGCGCTGGTCAGTAGGTTGTAATCTCCAACACTTTGCCGAATGTGTGAGATGTTGAAGAAGAGCGGTATGATCTTGGAGTTCTTGGTCGTCTCTGTGTTGTTTTTTGCTGTAGGATTTAAAACAGAGCGTTAATCAGTTGGAGAGTTTGCATAACTTTTTTGTGCAGGCAGGTAATAATTGCACACAGATAGAAAGTTCCGACAAGCTTATCCTGTCAGTATCGAGGCATAACTATGTTTGTTATTCTTCTCTCTTAGTGACATCATGTCACTTGGAAAATCTTGAAATCATTCTCATTTACTAAGAAAAGTAGACACTTTGATTTGAAATTGTTCCAAAACAAACTGTTTTATGTATTTGTGCTTTGTTTAAGTAGTAGTATTAACTTTTGCCTGTACCATACATTTATTTAGACTAATTAATTAGTTAATTAGCGAAAACTACTTGATTTTCATCATAATTTCTAAGATCTATCAAGGGCCAGAGACAGAGACAGTCAATTCGAGGGCAGATCTATTCAAAATAGCAGATTGTTGTACCACTGGACTGAGATTTGTGTTGTCTGAGTTCATTTTTAGGTGCTAAAAACAGTGCACAGTACAAAAGTGTTTTGTATTCCAGTGATCCTGACCACAGATGCAGATTCATCGACTCCAACTGCTGCTGAAAATATGTGTATATCGCACATATTTGCAACTTTTATTCCAATGTCTGTCTATACCATGGCAGCAGTAATACCCCTCACCCCTGCAAGGTCTGATAGAAAACAGAGCCAAGCTGCAGACCATAAATCTACCAGCGTTAAATTGCAAAGGATTAAGTTAGTCAGATACGTGCAAAGATGAGCGAAAGAGGGCAGATGCACGAGAAAGTGGAGAGCGTGAGATGCGATGAGATGCGGGGGGGGGCGGGTTGTAACTCCATAAATGTAAAGAAAGCAGCGAAGTGAAGAATGCACTCTTATGAATATAACACTTAGCTGTGAGGGAGGGTGTGGGTGTGAGAGAAGGGGTGCAGAGAAATTGGAGATGTTTATCAACGGAGCTGGGGGTCTGGCCAAAACCAAAAAGGAGCTGCCAACGCTGTGATTCTCTGCTCTCGGCTCCAGGAATTACTCTTTGACAGCCGACTCACATAGTTGTGCCGCCCAGACGATCCAGGCTGCACCAGTCACGACTACTTATCTGCTAGGGGAGGAGGTCACGTTTTGCCCTTTTGAATGTAACCACACTGAAACGGTAACGTGGTGGTGTGGGGTGGAAAAGGGAAATGAGATGACATTTTACTGGTTCCACCCAGAGAGGAGCCAAACGTTTAGTGGTAAAGTGAATGGAAACACAGACCATCATAAGGGTGTTCAGTATCAGTGGTCTGGCAGCGATGGACCATGAAGAACAGAACAGCCATCGCTACAGAACAATTTGAAGTCAAGGGTTCGAGTGAGAAAAGTGTTTTTTACGAAACAGGAAATGAAGTCACTTCCCCTTAGATTGCTGCACAGTTGTAATTACTGCGAAGCTGGGCCTCACTTCTACTTTCCAATTGTCTCTGGAGGTGCATGACTCGTGATTGCAACAAAAAAAATGATATAAAATGTCCTCCCTGCACCTTACTTTTACATATAGGTGAAAAGACAGCCCACACACGACCCCCCCCACCCCCACGCACACACACCCAAGTGTGTGTGTGTGTGTGTGTGGGGGGGGGGGGGGGGTTCGTGTGTTTACTCAGGGCCAATCCACAGGTAAGCCAGGGACAGCTGTTGTGACAGGTCGGCAGACAACACTGTAATTACCAGAGGGAGGAACCAGATTCCAGCAACCAGCTAAATACCAGCCTGCTTCATTCATTGATGTCTCGTGACCCACCTCACCCTGATTTGCTGTGGCTTCGTAGACCAGAGGCAGCTTCACTTAACCCTTTAACACCGACGGTATCCCCGGCGCTACAGTCGTGCTAGTGTAATTTGGCGTACCCTAATTACGTAGTTATTCAGAATATCAGAAAACGGTAACCGAAACCTGTCACTCGGTTCCCCTACCTGGTGTGAAGAAGGAGCTAGGAGAAGAAGAAAACAGTTGCTTCCTGAAAGTTGAGGTGTTGTACCTCACTGCCAAGTTGCTGTCATTCTAGCAACTTGGCGAATGGGGTTAAAGTAATGAGAGCAACATGGCAATTCTCAACTTTCGGGAACGATCAATGTTTTTTCTTCTAGCTCCTTCTTCACACCAGTTAGGGGAACCAAGTGCAACTTATAATCTTGAATGCGCAAATAATTATGGTTCTCCACAGTATGCAAGCGCAAATGTATCGGCAGCGATACTGTCAGGGTTAAAGGGTTAAATCTTAATAAAGGATAATAATAAGGAGTGAGAAGGGGGAAAAAAGGAAAATACTTCCTTCTGTGAACAGTCTGAATTACTTTTGGACCATGTCAAACAAGAGATATGAGATGTGAAGGAGGAGTGTGGGGGGCAAGGACTCAAGGAATTTAATTAGTCTAATTGTCAACCTTCACCGAAGCCAGTGTGAAAAATGCTGGTTTTTGCCTTGTTGACTGGATCTACCCTGAAAATGGAATGGTCCACGCCACACCCCTCCGAAAAGTTCCGTCAGAATCAGCAGGTTCATGTTTGTGTATCAAACACACACACACCTCCTTAGAAGGGATAATTATGATGATGGTAACCAAAAAGTCCTAAAATGCAAAACAAATATGCTTCCCCTCAGGCTATTTGATTTTTCAACGCAATATTGCACAAGATTTGTTTCTGCACACATGAATATGCATGAATCCTTTCTGACTTTGTGGAGGCTTAAGGGACGCCACGCTGGGGGTTAGAAGAGTGGATGGATGTTCTCTGGCATTCTACCGATGTAGGAAACACATGCTCCCCATGGGCACCGCTTGTACCGGACCTGAGTCACTCAACATCTCAGTGGCCATCAGCCTGCCTTCCTTCCTGCCAAGCTGCCCTGTCACAAACACGAACATGCAAACACACAGATAATAAGCTCAGGAAACCCAGCAAAGAGCGAGAGGGGTAGAGAGAAAGAGAGAGAGAAAGGAGGGAATGAAATGAAAAAAGGAGAAATAGAAGGAGATATGATGGAGAACAAGTGACAGGATATGCTAGGGAGAACCTAATGCTCAAGTTACAGGAAACCCCCTGATCCCCAAGGAACACAGGGAGAGAGAGAAGAAAAGAGAATGAAACAGGGTGAGGGTGAAGGAGTGCATTTCATGTCATCACATCTCCTTTTTCTATTTTCCCTGCTTGCGCTTTGATTTTCATCCGAGCGAAACAAAATCATGCTTTGCTCTCCTTTTGATTTGCGCGCTCCTAAAGTGCCCGTCCATCTACTGGGGTCTCACGTTTGAAGTGGTAGATAAAGGAGGGATAGTGTGGATGCCTGGCTGATACGGTGAGGAGCATAGACATGTGCAGAACAATGAAACAAATGAATATGTTCGGTGTCTGAGTCATCGCACAATAACATCCAAAAAAACACTCTTCAAACAGAACATGCCGGCGAGCCAATCAAACAATGCTAATAAAGCAGTAAAAATGCTATGGATACCACGAAAACACGCGACCAGATGCAACCGTCCCTCTAACTTGTAACGGCTGTGATCTCTGAACTGCTTGAAATGCCTGGAGATGTTGGATGGAGATCAGAGGTGCACATGCTGAGAGAATTTATGGGCGAAATTGGCCACCAGGGAGATGCAGATGAAACCGAGATGGAGAATTTAAATATTCCACACCTGCATTATGTCTTGCTTTTGATGAGACAAGGTGGCTTGAACATGTGAAAACATTTTGAATATATTCATATTGGCGTAGAGTGGCAATGTCCTCAGTGTCTTTGTGTCATTCTAATAAAACCGGTTCATCCTAATAATACTAACAATAATACTAATAATACTAATTGTTGGGCACTTTTGGAACTTTCCCAGCTGCTTTTGCCAGACATAATAAGGGAGTTTTCTGCAACTTTTTTCATTCATGAAACATGATTAAACACATGTGTAGAATGTAGTTTTGCATGTGTTAATGTGAGAACTGTAGAAAGTTTTGTCAATGAAAAGCATCAATTCTCTTCTCTGATCTTTGCTTCTGTGTGTTGGTCACAGTGCATTACCTACGTACAGCTGCAGTTGCTGCTGTCCTGTCAGTAATGACCTCCATTCCTTGGTGTCTATGTGCGGTCAGCAGAACTGCATCATCAATCAAATATTATCAAAATAAAGTGATTTCAGTCGGGGTGAATCTGTTTCAACATACCGAAATGAAGCACTGAGGTGTTGTGTGATGTTAAAAACAACACACAAACAGAAGACTGGAACGATCCCCCATCCAAAGTCACTTTCACCTCCACCGAAGAAGTTTTTGTGAGAGATGATTTGACTTTTTATAGTATTTGTAGTAGGTCGCAAAAATGAACGGGTTTTAGGCAAAATTTAATTTTTACATATTGAGATTGGTGCCCTATGCTCTTAAGAAGTGCTTGTAGTTATTCATTTATTGTTTAAAAGGAAGTGCAAGAATCATACCAAGATCTAACGTCCTAATACAGTTTTATTCTGCATGTGGCTTTAGCTGAGAGTTCGGTGGTACTCACTAGTTATGTTGAACTTGTGCAGCACCTTGGCAAAGTACTCCTCCTCCTTCTGTTCTGTCGAGATGTCCGTCTGGACGTAGGACTGCTGCTCCTTCAACATCTCCTTGGTGCTGTTGTAGAGGGACAGCAGCGGGGTCGGGATCTCCTCCTTGTCTCCTGCCTGATCCGGCTCAGGCTCCTTCGGCAGACGCAGTTTGCTGAGGATCTGGCTCCTGATGGCTTCAATGCGCTTTTTTTTCACCATCTCCAAGTCCAATGTCTTACACGTGGACATGCCACTAACGCTGCCCACCATGTGCACCACCAGAACAGTCAGGAATGCCAGCTTCATGGCTGAGTGTTGCAGCTTTGCAGCCAGTGATGAACTTCACCTCTTCCTTCACTGCCTGTGTCCAGCCCTGGATTCTTAGGGAACAGTGAATCACTCCGTGGAAAGGTGTGACTGACGCAAGGTGTTTACACGTGGCAAAACAAAACAATTAAAGCAGTGTGGAGAGTCCTGAAAGTCACCTAACACTTGTGTCTTCTTTGCGTAGGAGCAGGTGGAGAGAATCCCGGAGGGCAGACAGACGTCAAGCGATGAGCCAGCGTCTGACTCAGCAACATAGGTAACACAATGACGTCTCAGACACCGGTGGGAGCCCAGACCTGAGCTGTCAAATACTACCGGAGCTCCACCAAGCCTAGATTCAGATGACCTCTACTTCAGCCATCAGTCTAACAGAAACCCATAGAAGCTGCTTCTGTCTTACAGTTGTTGTTCAACTTAACGTGTCAGCTCAGCGTTGTCTAGCTCACTTATCCGTTTCTCCTTACATGTTTCTTAGAGACACTCCAGTAAATTCTAGTGAAGCTGTAAACCCCGTAAAATGTTTTGGCTGGAGCCAACTTACTTCGTGTTTGGCTCTAAGGCTTTTCAGCTGACTCCACTTCCTGTGCTCCTTGACCCAAAAAGTCTCTTAAAAGGACTATTTAGTACAAAAGTGTGATTCAATTTTCCAAATGTCTCTGAGAAAAAGAAATTAGCAATGATATTTATATTCTATTCCAAAAATATTGGTCTTCTCATGTGTCCATTTTTGACAAGATGACCTCTGACTTCCTTATGTCTAAAACAGTCTCAAGGGCTCTGAGTCAAAGAGCAGCAACAAACTTGTGATAAAGAAACTTACCTAAATCTTCACCAGCCTCAAAGATTTGAATTCAAGTCATTTAAAAATGTCCCAGTTGGTAATCGAAGCTGAATATCTGACTACCTCTTTTCAATCAGAGCATGTGATGTGTGCACAGCTGCAGCTCACCAGACTCGTGTCACACACATACACACAGCAGCTTTCTCTGTATCTGTCCTCATCCTCAAACAAAGAGATGGAAGAAACAAAACTGGGCGCTA
Organism: Aeoliscus strigatus; assembly: GCA_901007665.1. NCBI lineage: Eukaryota > Metazoa > Chordata > Actinopteri > Syngnathiformes > Centriscidae > Aeoliscus > Aeoliscus strigatus. The sequence goes on from CAAKHB010005424.1 coordinate 88,651, forward strand.
TCAAAAGGTTTGAAACTCAGTAAGCTTCCGTCTGTCCGCACTGACCTGGAGTCTGACCTTCACTTTGATCGAGCAGCATCCAGACAGCAGGAGCCGCAGCAGCAGTCCCCCTCAACTCTGTGAATCAGATCTCGGTCTTGTGTCCTCGCTTCCTTCTATCCATCCATTGGCATCACCTCATTCCTGCCCTCTGCATCTCCCTCACACCTTCTCTCCTGAGTCTCCTCTCACACAACTCCCTGGTCACACCTCTATTTAAGTTCCTGCCTCCCTCCCTTTCTCCCAGTGTGCTCCCTCTCTTCCAGTGCTTGTCAGAGCTTGCTGGTGACAAAGTGATTTGTGGGAGCTGAGTTCTCTTGCACTCCCCTCTAACTCGTCTTTTTTTTTTCTCTGGTTCCTGTTACTCGTCTAATAGAGCGAAGAGCTCTCCGCCCAGGAAATGAGAGTAACGGCCGCAGTGTAAAACATCTGCTGTTAAACAGAGTTTTTCTGCCTGCCTTCTGTCCACATTAGCTGAGCACACTGAGTTACTGACTTTCAAGGCGGTCTCACACTCACTGGCTTGTCTGCCACCGACGCAGCTATGACTGACATGTCAACAAGCCTTGCATGGGACTAGTGTCTGGCTGTCTGACCGCCACATTTACCTGGTGTCTGTGAAAGTGAACGACTGCCAGGCCAAAGGCGCTTGTCACTAGCAGGGATGGGGGAGACGGCAGGGCTGGACTTTTTGTGTGTGCTGTCCCAGGACTGGGTGCTTTTCAGAGGCTGGATTGTGTATTTTCAAAAGGAAGACCAGACTTAAACAAACCGGTGATGGTTTCTGTTGGAGAATGACTCATCACGGAAGCAAAGATAGAAAAATGTTTGAGCTTGGAATATTTTTGCTCAGTTCTACTTGTAATAGTCTATTGTCTTTTGTTCATTGGGGCTGTTATAGAGAATTAACTAGTCATGCACTGGAAATGAATGGTGTTATTTAACGCATGGAAACTGAAGGTAGAAATCCCCTAAACAACCCACAAGACACCAAACAATCAACGCTCAAGCTCAGATGACACAGGTGGTTTTTCAACAGCAGTAGATTATTGATGATTAATGGAGGAGGCTGAGCACCAAATAAATGTGCATATCAATTGTCAAAAACAAATACTTGGACAAGTACTGTCGTACTTTGCAGGTCTGACAGGGGTTTGGTGGGTGGGCATCGCCTCCTGCTGGTCAAAGATTTTTACATCCGACCTGATTCTGATGAGGGCCCAGTTGTTGGAACTGATCTCATGGGATTTTGGACAATTGGATCATTGATGAAATCTTTAAAAGGAAACATAAATGATTGAACGATTTAACATAAGTGT
>CAAKHB010005424.1:90028-109082 GCA_901007665.1 Aeoliscus strigatus
ATAAGTGTGTGTGTGTGTGTGTGTGTGTGTGTGTGTGTGTGTGTGTGTGTGTGTGTCTTTGTAGGATTAAATACATCTGATCCAGAGCAACAGGATTAAACTGACCCAGCTGACAAATAACGGAATCGTAAAAACTGCTTGACTGTGTATCTTATCAACATTTGTATGTTACATACTGAATACTTCCTCATAGTCAATTCATAGTAATTTAACATCAATGTTCCGCTGTCATATTCCTCCAGTAGCCGGTAAGAAACAAGAATGGATTAAATTTGAGCATTTGTAACATTTATATATATTACACTCCTTAATAACAGTTGGAATTATTATTGTTTTTAGGTTTACCCCAGGTTTATATGTAAATATTTTGAACGGTGTCCCCCAAAGGTCATTCTTTAAGTGTAAAGCACATATACCAACAATAAATGGAAGCTACATAGTGGTGAATTAGATAAAGAAAACCCTAGGAAGCACTTCAGGAGAAACGTTTTTAATGCCTGCCATATAATTACATATCAAAAACCTAAAATATATTTGTGATATGTGTGTTTACTTGTCATGGGTCAGATGAGGTGGTGGGCTGTTTAAATTAATTAAAAATGCAAAGGGATATTATTTTATTGTGCTATTTTTTTGTCTGTTGAAATATAAACGTGACCTTATGTTGGCAGTTCTACCTGTTGTTCTAATGACCTACCTTCTGTTGAGCTCTGCTAACCTGGATTTTTATAATCTATTAAAAAAAAAACTATGTGGATCAGTGTGATCCAGCCCCATGCTGCAGAGGTTTTAATCATTTTATTTTATTATTAATAACGTAACGTTTATTTTTTAAAGAAAACATCAAAGACGGTACAAAGCCTTGGCTAACAGTATTAGTTCCTTAATTCACTATTTTCAAAAACATGGAACAATATTCATCCCGTCCACAGAACCGGTAATTACATTTTTACACCGCGCCGTACACATGTGTGCTAACATATGCTAATGCTAATGAGGTGTCCGTCACATTAGACGTCCGTGTAGCAACAACAAAAACAAGGAACGCCATTGTTCCTTTCAGCTTCGACGTCAAACCTCCGTAATTTAGATTCAGCAGATAGAATGGGGACATCATGACTGGAAACGGTCTTTTATAATGCTCTGCAGGGTGAAACCGTGAGTTAAAGGGTGAAGTGAAAATGAATATTCGTGGGCGTTTCCATAACGTCCCTAGTTGCAACGCACGTTTATTAACGTACGCATTGTAACTAACGCAGGGCCATTTTGTGAATAACAGTTCCGCGCTAACTGTTGCTTTGTGTGCGGTGTTACTAAGGGACACGGATACACGGGGACAGGGGGTTGGAAATGCATTCAAAGTGACGTTTTAACCTTGAGTTGGGAGTGAATTCTGGGAAGAAAGAAAGCGTCCCAAGAGGACGTGGAGACACCGAGAAGGGGCTGCGCACATACAGCCGCAGCTTTGGTGACTTTTAATGGACTGTAAATCCTACGCACACTCGTTTCTGACTTGTTCATGAAGGATCGTGGACAGGTGAGAGGATCTCTTAACAGTTTCATGTCACTTTTCCAAAATGTTTTAAGTAATACATTATTCTAGGTGACGAATTAAACAATTTATTTAAAATTCAGTGGTCCGGTTGTTTTATTGGTACCATAATTACCAATTTTACACATCTTTAAATACAACATACATGAGCATGGATAATAATAACAACATGTGATATTGAAATAAATAATTGAATAACATGTAAGCCTTGTAAAAGTGTCCCTTTATCTCCAGCTGTGTTTGAAAATACAATAATCAGCTGAGGTATATCATTACATTAGGATATTTAACAAGGATTTCCCAGTATTAACTTCCATTGACTCAAATAGTAATGTTTTTCCTCTTGACAGGGGACAGTAAGTACCTGCCCAATGGAGAAATATGAAAAACTGGCCAAAATTGGCGAGGGCTCGTATGGCGTGGTGTTCAAATGCAGACACAGAGACACCGACCAGATCGTCGCCATCAAGAAGTTTGTGGAGTCTGAGGACGATCCGGTGATTAAGAAGATCGCATTAAGAGAAATACGTCTGCTGAAGGTGAGAAGAGATGAGCGTCACTTCATAGTTTGTTTTTTTGCTCAGCGAGTGTCACATCAAACCTTCACATTGCTTGATACTGTCTCTGTGTCCTCTGCAGCAGCTGAAACATGTGAATCTAGTCAACCTGCTGGAGGTGTTCAGGAGGAAACGACGTCTCCACCTGGTGTTTGAGTTCTGTGAGCAGACCGTTCTCAATGAGCTTGAAAGACACCCACGAGGGTAAGACGGACCTACATTGGCAGCACTGGTCCCAATCTGTGACAGCACACAACCCAACTACACTCAAATGCGGGTCATCGGAGAGGGAGAGGGTTCATGTCACAAATAGGGTTTGGTTAGGGTTTTCTATCTTTCATAAAATCTTGCAGAAATGTAAGGTTTCTACATGGTCAGAGCAGTACATGGGAGATCTGCTGCATTTTAAGTTCCTGACAACTATCTAAACTTACCTCAGAGATGATTTGCGACAGATGTGGGCGACATGCTGAACGTCTGACTCTCTTTCCCACGAGACGATGGAGCAATAACTCTGAAAACAAAGGTGCCGCGTGTGTGAAGCACCACTTCCTTCCTTCAGATCATGGGAATGGATGAGGAAAGCATGACCAGCAAGTACGTTGTGCTTTGTTCCTTCTACAACCAATATTCCTCTGTCTCATTTCATCCGCAGAGTGCCTGAGGCGCAGCTGAAGAGCATTGTGTGGCAGACGCTTCAGGCCGTTGACTTCTGCCACAAACACAATGTCAGTGTGTGTTTAGTTTGGTATCGTCACAGTAGGAAGTTTTAGTTTAACGGCACAATTATGTCCTACATCACATTATTCTCGGTATTTATGATTATACTCTCTTGTGTTCACAGTCTTTGACTCACTTCCTCTTGCCATTTTTAAATATTTGTATTTGTCAATTTAATTTTAATAGATAGATAAATAGTTACTTACTTACTTCATTAAATTCACAAATTTAAATGAACATGCAATAATACATGTCATCGTAGCACTGATAATTAAGGTACGTAAATATTACTAATGTGTGCAGTATTATCATTACACTCGCCTGTTATTTGCTATTCTCACGTAAATACCTTTAGTTGTATATTATAGTGTATATTGCTTATTTCATGCCGAATTAAATCACTAAGAAGAATGTGATCTCGTTGAAGTCGGACATGCTCGGCCTCGTTTTCTGAGAGTCAGCTGGAGCTTTGCTGTGGCCAAGCTGTGGGTGTGTTTGTTGCAGTGCATCCACCGTGATGTGAAGCCAGAGAACATCCTCCTGACCAAAACGGGCGTCATCAAGCTCTGCGACTTCGGCTTTGCCCGCATTCTGAGTGGGTGATCCAGAGTTCCATTGCATATATGTGCCTTTAGTATTAATGTGCCTCCAATGAACCAATATCATCTCCCGCTGTCAACGTCCTGCTCCCTTTCAGTGTTTGGATGAATGCGCTGCATTGGAGCATTCAACCTGTGCGTCGCCGTGTGTCTCTGTTTACCTCCCTGCTTTAGGTTTCGGTGTTATGTTACCATACGTTAGCATGTTGTCTCTCAGATGCCTTGTAATCCCCTCCTCTACATTGTACACACAATTTAGTGTTCATTATCTCGTATCTAAGAGTTTATTTGCCTGTACACGTTGTCTTCACCTGTCTGCGTATCTGTCTCTCAGCGGGACCTGAGGGTGACTACACAGACTACGTAGCGACCCGCTGGTACCGGGCTCCTGAGCTCCTGGTCGGAGATACCCAGTATGGGCCTCCGGTGGACGTATGGGCACTGGGATGTGTGTTTGCTGAGCTGCTGAGTGGGAATCCGCTCTGGCCTGGGAAGTCTGATGTTGACCAGCTCTACCTCATCCGTAAAACTCTGGGTACACAGTCACAGAATTTCACATCAGTGTGTAATTAACAGAGAAGTTGTTCAAACAGATATTTGGGTATTTATGTTCATATTGTTTCTATATTCCTTGTTCAATGGAGAACTGAAATGGCCAAAATCAAAAAATAAATGATTCCATAAATAAATCATTCTATCATTATGTGCATTAAAATAATATGTTAACAGCCAAATACAGGCAAAAAAGGTATATATGTGACAGAAATGAACTCACATTTTTAAATCATCTCATTTTTGGTTCCAGGTGACTTGATCCCTCGTCATCAGCAGGTTTTCCACTCCAACATTTTCTTCAGTGGAGTCAGTATTCCTGAACCTGACACCACAGTAGGATTCTCATTCTCTTTAGCACTGTTTTTAGAGAAGAGTTTGGTCGATGTTGAATCAATGTTGAATTTTTTAATCTAAGGAAACGTTGGAAAAGCGCTTCTCTGGAGTGTCGCCTCACGCTCTCCAGGTTCTGAAGGTACGATAGGAGTAATCATCACCATAACCCTCATACACATTGGACAGCTATTTAAAACACACACACTGGACACTTCTGCTAATCTTTCAAGATTATGAAATTTTAAAAACAGGAACATCGATTTGCATGGTCTTAGGAGTAAAAAATATCTGGGAAAATGTTACTTTATGATAATTCATGCATGACAGGGTTCACTCCATTTGATGAGATTTTATTACTTTACACTGTTGCAGATACTACAGTGCTCACTGAAATGTGTTGTTCACGTCAGCAGACGTCTCATTTGTGAGTGTCGCTTTGGCTGCAGGCGTGCCTGGTGATGGACCCCTCGCTCAGACTGTCCTGTGAAGGGCTGCTGGAGCTGCCGTACTTCCAGGAGGACGGCTGGGGCCGCGAGACTGAACGACCGGGCCGACGACACGACAGAGGCTCGCGGCGCAGGCAGGCAGGAGTACGTACAGAAAACAAGCTCAAGCTCTGTTTTTATTTGAGACATAGTTGGATTTGGAATGTGAATTGTTCCGTCTGTCTCTCCAGGCTCAGTACCTGCCACAGTTACCAAACAGCAACATCTCACCAGCACCAGACGTCAAGAAACATGGGAAGCATAAATACCACCTGCCCAACATCTAAGTCTCGTTTGGGCGATGATTTGAATCCAGTTCAGTCTGTGGGAGACTTGATGTGAGAGGGACAATGGGTATTTTAATTCGCAGACTTGAATAGTCGTCACACAGTTAACTGTTCATAGTTGCAGGTTAGGCACTAAACGCAACATGCACAGCACTTTACAAAATAAAATCACAGTCCCAGTGTGCCATCACCACTTCGACAAACAGTCATTTTCTCATGTGCTGGCTGTGCAATATGTAGGATAAATGTACATGTATTATATAAGCAAATAAAACAACACACAAATTACATCATCATTGTTGCTGTTGTTGGCAAACTCCTTTTAAAATCCTTCAACAAATCAATTGACATAAAAAACTGACCCCAAAACACTATCATTTAAGATAAGGTTAGGTTTAAGGTTAAGATTAAGGTTTTTGTTGCAACTAAATTTACAATCATGAGCATTTCTAAAAATAAGTAATTTAACTGCATATTTCTCTCTAGTCATGTAACTGATATTTTTAGCTTTGTGTAGTTTCTGTTATATTAAGAAGATCTAATTCTAAATTCTCTAATTCTTCTCATTCTAAAACTTTTTTTTAAATGTCCATCCTTCTCCTTGTTTTTGAAAGACTCCGGCGGAATCTGACCTCTTGACTCGGTCTTATTAAGATTTAATAATAAAACCCGACCATGACAGCCGACACTCACCGAGGCTTCCTAACATATTCCAGCCTCTGTATTGGCAACGATCCCCAAAGCCAACGGGGACGCTCAGTTTGAAACAAGATCCAAGGACTAACTCATCAACCCCTCTCCAGTCTGTCACACGGCTTGATTGATCACCTGACCTTTACTCTTCAAGTTACAGGCAAGATTCACTGCAACACATCACTGCATGTTGTCCCTGCTGTAGTACAACCAGTGCACCTACAATCATGCAGCCACCCAGCATTCCTTAACCTAAGGATCAGTGTTCTTAACATTAACATGTTCCTAAATGGACTGACTAGAAATATAGAAATAGAAATAGAAAACTGGACAAATATATGTTGTGTAATTGTGATAATATTGAGACAAACCAACACTGGACATAGTGAACTGGATCTGCAGCTGTTGTAATGATCAACACAGCAGCTTTGCAGTGCAATTTTATGAATGTTTATGTTCAAACGCAATGTTACATGTGGTACAACACAACAGCCGTGAATCATCAATATGAAACTCATTCTACATGATTGATCAAATTTGCATAAGATTGATTTCATGAAGGTTATTTAATGGGAATATACTGAACATAAAATGTAATTTTTACTTTTAATGTGAAAGTCCAGTCAATTCATGTCACAAAAATCCGGTTATACAATATATAACCCTCCATTATTTTCTTGGTTACATGTTATTTGCATGTGTCACTTTTCAAATAACTAGTACAGGTGTTCTTTGGAAGCTGCAGAGAACATCAGCGAGGCGTAGCGATGATCATGTGCCTGCGGGGAACATTTGCAAAGCTGCTGTACTCGGGGGTCAAGTCAACACTGTCAGGGCCTCCGAGGTGAGAAAAGGTGAAATGCTGCAGAAGAGACACCAGGAAGAGGAAGATCTCCATCCGAGCCAGGGACTCTCCAACACAGGCTCTCTTTCCTGAGAGGAAACCAGACACAAAACCACTGAGAACAACAACATCCAAACTAAATTCAGGTTAGCAACACAGTCCTGTGTTTCCTGTTGAGTTGTCTTTATTTATCTGGTGAATCCCAATAATGTGAGGCTGTGTTGTTTCCATATTTGACATCTTATCAATAGACTAAAAAAAAAAAAGGAAAATCGATGGTTTGTTTCTGACATGAATAATATTAATAACACCACGACTGCACAAACACAGTGGAAGAAAAGTCGAGGGGCATGAAATTAGAAAAATTATGAAAACATTTTTTTTTACGAATCTGAGAAAATGTGACACCTGCAACAACAAACGTCTGAGAGCCACGTTTGACTGTCACAACTTCAGTTGCTGCCAGAAATGCTATAGAACCAATAAGACGGAGGCCCAGAGACACTTTTCAACCAACTAAAAGACGTCAGAAAGAAAAACAACAGGGAAATTATCTTTGAAGGAAGTAGGAACTTTGGATATTATACCTGCTCCAAATGGCAGAAAAGATGGATTCTTCTTGAAGCTGCCATTCTGGTCCATGAAGTGCTGAGGATTGAAGGACCAGGGCGATGTCCAGTGTTTCTCCTCCTTCAGCACGGAGTGTAACAAGGGAAGGATGATTGTGCCCTGTTGAGACAACAGGCTCTGTATGTCTTCTGCAGCCATCAACATTATGTGGCTGATAAAACCCAGAATACCTTTGGAATCAGGTAATTCCTGAAAGAGATGTCCTGGAGCGCGTAGTGAGGGATGCCCATCGGGACTATATCCATAAGACGCTGAATCTCATGGAGGACGGCGTCTGTGAAGGGAAGGGACTTCCTGTCCTCCATGGAGGGACAACGCTCTCGTCCAATCACAGCGTCAATCTCCTGCTGCATGTTTTCTTCATGTAAAAACAACACAGTCTTTGAGCCTCGATGAGCAGCGGAAGTTAAAATGTGAACAGACACTCACCTTGTATTTTGGGGTATTTGACCAGCACACTGAGGGCGAATCGGATCGTTGAGCTGGTGGTTTCTGTTCCTGCCAGGTACAGATTCAACACAGTGGACACCAAGTTGTCGTAGTGGAACTCGCTTGTGGGAATATGCTTCTCCTGAAGAAATGACCGTACAAACAGACTTAATGGTGAGCTGTGATGGTGCACTTGTGTGATGTCATCTGGGCACCTAGAGCTCAGAGAGATGCCACAATGTCAGTAAGTACATGAAGTGTTTCTGCCATTTTCATGTTTCTTCACTTGAATCGAGGGTCTAAGGACAGTGGATCAGGCAAGGCAGGTTGACTGGTATCGCACATGTTAGCAATTCAGGGCCAGATAGTTGGTGGTTAGAAAGTAGACGCTGCTTCTCCATGTTTAGTTGTAACTCTGAGTACAGGCAGCAGACCTACCTGGTTGAGAACAGGAGGTTTCTGTCATTACGGTAAGCTGGTGAGTCATTACCATAATGACAGTAACTCTGCTGTAAAGTGCTTCTCCTTCTCTTAGCTCCTTCCTCACACCAGGTAGGAGAACTTCCTTCTCAGCTTTCAGGAACCATTTGACGTTTTCTTATAGCGCAAATAGTTGCATAATTCTGGTACTCCCAAGTATGCTAGCACAGATGTGTCAGCAGCGACACCATCGGTGTTAAAGTTTTAAGTCCATTAGTGTTGAGGTTCAGCCCGCTGAGGCAGTCGTGATCTGGAGCTAAGTAAATTCATAGAGTTGATACCTGATTCAGTCTGGTGAGGAAGCAGTCGATGTAATCTCTGGGCGAGGTGGGTTCCAGCGTCTCCTGGTGCTCCTGGATCTTTTCCATTATAAATGCCCTCAACTCTTCAATTCTGGCAAACGCCTTGTGCTGCTGACCTGGCAGCCTTTCCATCAACCAAGGGAAGACATTATACAGCTATGACGGACAGAGGAAGGGTTTCATGTCAGCCAGGACAATGTAGCTCACCCACAACATGCTCCACTCGGTCTTCCCCTCCTTACCTGACCCCAGGGACTGCTGCCAAATTTCAGGGTTTCTGAAAGTATCTGCAGGAGGTGGAGAAAACGGTCATCGTCATAGCTGAAACGCTGGCCGAACACTAGGCAGCAGATCACGTTGGACACGGTGCAGCTGAGGAAATAGGTTGGATCGAAGGAAGAGGCTGGAGAGAAGGGAGACGGGTAGAGACAAGTGTCAGTGTCGGGAAGGATTTTCTGTCTTACCCTTCACCTACCTAGTTTAGAGAGTGCTGATTCTGTCAGTTGTAGGTGCAGAGCAGCGTTTGGGTGTTTGTGCTGGTCCCAACAGTGAATCATCAGTTCTCGTTAACTAACCTTTTGTATCACTAATTCGAGCCACCAGATGTTTGCTCTCCTCCTGGATCCACTCCTCCATCCCTTTGCGTCCCATCCCAAAGTCTCTCAGCGTCGCCAGAGTGAAACGTCTCAGCTGCTGCCAGCGCTCTCCGTTACTGATTGCCAATCCTGAAGGAAAGGAACACACAGCTTGTTGGAAAATATTATGTGGCTGTCACAAATACTGCATATGCTTTTTGAAGCATTGCTTCAGTCTTTCAAAGTTTATTGTTAAAGTTAAAGTTTATTGATACAAAGTGTTCTGGATGATAAAAGATAAATAAAAACCCACCTGAACCACTAAACAAGCATCATCAAAACAATGAAGGAACTGATGAAATGCTACGATGTGTGTGTGAACACCAGAGAGACAGAAAAAAACAGGAAAGACTGAAAAACTGAAACAAATTAGAACAGGAAAAGGACAGTGAATGAGTAAAGTTAGAATGAGACGAAATATTGGTTAATAAAATAAATAGAAAACATTAAATGGGGAATGGGACATCAAACATAATCATACACAAATAAATAAATCTATAAATGTGGAAATTATTACATCTCCTTTGAAGTTTCAAAAAAACATCAAATTTGTCAGTATATGAAAATGTGGCGCTGTGTTGACGTGAATGCACGTTGAATGTGAAAGCCACATGTCATAAACAGGATGTTGTCATGTCACCGTAGCCTTTGGTCGCTCTGATGAAGAAAGGAAGAGGTCCTCTGCCGGTGAAGTCATCAGCCTGGTCCACCAGCGCCTCCTTCACAGCATCATATCCCACCAGAACCACGGTTCGCTGGCGGCCCAGATGGACCGTCAGCACAGAGCCATAGGTTTCACTGAGCTGTAACCGTCAGAAATAGAAGGTGATTCACACCAGTTCAACATCCAAAGGAACCACAGCTCAGAAGCTGAAAATCTGTCACCTTCAGCAGAGTTTTGAACGGTGCTCTGCGGTCCAGCTGGTGCAGGTTTCCTATGAGGGGCAGGCCCCACGGTCCTGGAGGTAAACAAACCCTCCTACGACTCGTACAGGAAAACAGCCACAGTAAAACACAAGTTAACCCAAAAATCAAAAGCGTAGAAAAGTCCATGATGCTCCCCTGGCGGAACTACAATCCCACTGAGGTGATGACGTGATTAGCTGCAGCTTTTGTTGCTGTTCGTCAAGTGTCCAACCTTTTGCCTGGATTCCATGTTTGCCTTTGGAATGCTGCCGTGCAAACAGGAGTCACTGATGTCACGTGACTGCAGGTGAAAGGCCAACGTGTTATGACTCGTGAACATAAAGACTGTGATACAGGCACCAGAGTCTGAAAGAACTTTGTCAAAGAGCAACAGCTTCATTAAAACACTGAGTGTTGTTATAGAATTCTAAAGGGCAAAAGGAGTTTGCAGCTTTGGACACATTGAGCTGAAGTTGAACAGAGTGGAAGATGTGAGTTTGTTCTGGAAGGTGATTAGATCTTCAACTAACAAACAGGTATCAGGGCCGTCCTTCCTGCTGCTGTCAGACTTTTCAGTCAAAAGGTCAAGAGGTCAAAAGTTGGCAAGTATTTTTTTTTATGCTTATTTTTTAAATTGTGAAAATTTAAAAAATATATTTTTTGAAAACTTTACAATTTAAAATATTTGAGTACAGTTAACAATTTAAAACAGTTTAAACATTTTGTATGTATATATTACATGTACATATTGTTAATACTGTCTCTTATATAGAGCGCTGCTGTTCAAGCCTGAATTACCTGGTAAGTTCCATTTGGTTTAGAATAACGTTCCTACATAAATAGTGGAAACAACACACAGAGACAGCGAACTCTCTTATCCAAACATTGTTGGATAATGCCAGCACAGAGCACACATCTGATCATTTTTTGACTGTTAATGTAGAAGTAATGTCAATAAAATTCATGTTTAAGAGACATTCTTTCGATCGAATTGTAGAATAGAACAGAGTTTATTACCAAGTGTCCCTAATCTAATGAATCTAGAGAAGAAGTACAGGCAAAAAACAAGCAGGCGCGGTCATGCGTAACTGCTAAAAAGAAGAGGCTCGATATATACAGATGTGATACAGACATACAAAATACCTAAAAGCAGAGTGCATTGCTCTTGAAGTGTTAACACTACCCGTCCTTGCAGTTCTACATGAACTGTTGAACACACATTTCTGCATCATAGTGGAGAAACCAATGTTATACAGATGTTCTGGTGATTGTCCTTTCACCGCGGACTGGCGATCAGCTCATACCGACGAGGCAAATTAGCAAAGCTGCTGTACTCTGGAATCAGGTTGATACTGTTGGGGCCACCGGCGCAGGAAAACTTAAAATGCTGCAGCAGTGACACGAGGAAGATGAAGAGCTCCATCCGAGCCAGTGACTCGCCCACACAGGCTCTTTTCCCTGGGAACCAAACAAACTCACAAACTATCAAGTGAACCTGAATGATTCATGCAGTAACTTGTTGTATACTACCTGCTGAAAATGGCAGGAATGCAGGATTCTTCTTGAAGTTTCCATTCTGGTCCAAGAAATGCTGAGGATTGAAGGACCAGGGAGTCGCCCAGTGCTTCTCCTCCTTCAGCACAGAGTGTAACAGGGGAATAATGACAGTGTCCTGTGGGGACACCGGCCATCGTATGAGTCATGTTTTCATGTTCCGTTTATTAATGTCCCAGAAGGGTAAATTGGTTGTAGTGATCGCGCAGGAGCAAGAACAAGGACAGTACAGTACAGTACAGTACAGTACAGTACAGTACAGTACAGTACAGTACAGTACAGTACAGTACAGTACAGTACAGTGCAATACAAAAGATCCAGCAGCAATATACAGTATAAATGTTTAGCTTGTGCTGGAAACTCATAATAAATATCTCACCATACCTTGGGGATTGTATAACCTCTGAAGGAGACATCGTGGAGTGTGTAGTGAGGCAGGCTGAAAGGAACAATGTCCAGACAGCGCTGCATCTCGTGGATAACTGCATCCGTGAACGGCAAAGACTTCCTGTCCTCCATGTTGGGACAACGTGCCGCTCCAACCACAGTGTCTATCTCCTGCTGCATTTGGTCTGCACAGGACACATCATTTCAAAAAGTAACTTGTTTTTGGACATTTTTCTGTTGTTTCAAGCTAATTTTCACTTGGAAAAAATCTGTCAGTGGAGCAAGTGTTTCTTATTACAAACAAAAAACCTCTTACTGGAAGAACTTTGTGCTTTCTTCAAGTGAAAATTTGCTTGTGAAAGATGTCTAAAACAAATGACTTTTTCAGGATATGTGTCCTATTAGTGTAGAAAGAGATTTTATGACGACAAATTAGACATTCTCATTAGAAATGAGAGCAACATTTTTCATAAAATTGAATTTTTGCAGTGTGATTGGATGCATGATGTTATCTTCAGTCTCCCTGGACAGGAACATCATGAATCAGTCTTCAGTTTGGACGAACCCTGGATGTTTGGATATTTGATCAGCACGCTGAGGCCGTATCTAATCGTTGAGCTGGTGGTTTCTGTTCCTGCTAAAAACAGATTCATCACTGTTGACACCAGGTTGTTATAGTGGAACTCTGTTGTTTCCATGTGTGATTCCTGAAAGGACAGATAAGACACAGCATTAGTTTTCCTGAAATTTGAATATTTCAATGGATGTATATGTATATATTTTGTAGCTGTACGATGAAGCAATCCTTTTAACCTGGTTGATCCTGATGAGGAAGCAGTCGATGTAGTCTCTTGGAGAGCTGGGGTCCAGCGTCTCTTTGTGCTGTTGGATCTTCATCTTGATAAAAGCCCTGATCTCCTCAATCTGGGCGAAAACTTGGTGCTGGTAGCCAGGTAGACGCTCCATTATCCAGGGAAAGATATTAAACATCTGTTGACGGATATTAAACATAACAGTGGTTTGTTTTCTGTTTTTGTAGTGCACTAGTGTGTGTGTGTGTGTGTGTGCGTGTGTGTGTGTGTGTGTGTGTGTGTGTGTGTAATTAATAATTTGGTGTGGATAAAGGTTTCAGACCCTTATACACCTGGACCCTTTTCTTTGCTCTGGTCGACTCACTCCGAGATCGAAGGTTTTTGCATCTAAACATCCGCATCCTCAACCAAACCGATGAAAAAAAAATTATGTTATATTTTTATTTAATAATATGATAATATGATATTATAAATATTATTATATGTTTAAAATAAATAAATAAAATAACTAAGGATTATACAATAAAAAGGACATTTCAACATTTTACACTTTAAAGGATTTGATTAAAAAAAATAATAATAATTTGACGAAATAAAAATGCAAAAACTAAAATACCTTGTTGATTTTTTTCATTTAGCCTGGTGCTACCTACCTGACCCAAAGGGCTGCTACCAAACTTTAAAATTTCAGAGATGATATTGAGGAGGTGCAGGAACTGTTTGTCATCATAAGTGAAGCGTTCACCAAACACCATGCAGCAGATCACGTTGGACACGGCACAGCTCAGCAGGAAGGAGGGGTCAAAGGTGGAGGCTGGAGGAGGGAAATTCATTCGGACCTGTTACATCCAAGGTTTGCAATTGCATGATGCAATTGTCTTTTAACATTCACAATAAAGTCACACCACTAATTTGACAGCTGTGCCAAATTTGCCATCTGTTCAGATTAAGTGCAGTTTAAAACACGCTGTGGTTTGTAAATCCAGCCTGAGCGAGGTGTCAGTGGTTATATAACGCATTCAGTCTTTACTTAAAAGAAGAGACAAGGTTCAAACAGTGACAGTAAATACACAGCTAACCTGTTGTCTTTTTAATAATCATCCATAATAATAATAATAAAACATTGTAATAATAATCCAGTTGATCTTTGTTGACCTTTGAATGAATGTATGTGGGCCGTCAGGTGTTCGCTCTCCTCTTGGATCCACTCCTCCATCCCCTTTCGTCCCATTCCAAAGTCTCTGAGGGTTGTCAGAGTGAAGCGTCGCAGCTGACGCCAACGCTCCCCATTACTGATCCCCAATCCTGATGAGATTGTATCCACATCCTTAGTGAGAAGATTAGCAACAACCTGCAGAGGCAGAGGTGGCTCCTGTTACCGTAACCCTCGGTGGCTTTCACCAGAAATGGCAGCTGTCCTCTGCCTGTGAAGTCATCAGCCTGGTCCACCAGAGCTTCTTTCACTGCGTCGTATCCCGACAGAACCACTGTTCGCTGCCACCCCAGGTACAGTGTCATCACAGGACCGTGGGTTTCACTGAACTACACAAAACATGACATGATCCGTGCTCATCAGGGATGGCGGGAAAAATCCAGTGAAATATCATATTTTCCGTGGTGATGTATCAATACAGACACTGCAACGATCATGATATTTTATTTTATTTGTTATGTTTCATGTATGTGCATATCGGTATCATATCATATATTGTCACACCCTTGATATTTATCATAAAACCCCCCCATGAGCTAGTGGTTCGTAACAATAACATTGCAAAATATTTCTTTTACCTTGAGGATGCTTTTAAAAGGTGCATGTTTGTCGATTTGTGGCAGATTTCCTATGAGTGGAAGTGCCATGGGTCCTGGAGGTAAAAGACACTTCATGCTGTTCTTCACACGAAACAGCCACAGCAGAGCTAAGATCACCCCGGCTAAGATCAGTGTGGACGTAAACTCCATAACGTCTTCCTGCGTTTCTGCTGGCTGACAGATTTCCCTCTCTCTCAGGCCGACCTACGCTCTGTGAAGCTGACGGCTGTTCTTTGTGACCGATCCGCTGCTGTCTGTTGCTTTATCTGATTGTTTGTGTGTATATTTAACAAGGAGCTGGCAGGAGAGTCAGTTAGGTAAATCATGTCAGGATACTTTGTACCTTAGTGCACCCTCACCTGCTTATAACTCACCCTGCTGGATACCGTATGTGAGCAGAGGCTGACAAACATCCGGACAACATGAACGGAAATATTGTCACTCAAAATGTGGAGCTCAAATCGAACCCGTGATAGTTCAGTTGTGAGGCAGGAGCATTAACCACTAGGCCGACATTGTAATCTGCCCTGCCTCTGCAGAAAAGGAATGTCACACTGTGACATCATCTTCTTTTTGACAAAAGTCATGTAATAGTCTTATGTTTTTTGACAGAATTGTTATACAACAGTATACAATAGAATACCCAAACTATAGAGACTTATGTGTTTTTCACTCAACACTCAAAACATGCTATAGCCTTAGGGTTTTGTCAGTGAGAGAAGGTAATGCTACAGCCTTGCATTTCTTTTATATTTTGACACATACTCTGATCTGGACGCAGACCTTCAGCTGTTGTGCTTTAAGGTAACATTGCCAACCTCTACACCATCTTGTGTGTATTGACAAAACAAAGACATACAATCGCTGTTTTTGTTTTTGTGAAAAAAGTCATAACATAACCTTTTTTGTTTTCACTTTTTCAATGAAAAGAATTATGCTGTAGCCTGTACAGACTTACATCGTCTTGACAAAAAGTCATACTATATATGTATTTTATGTCAAAAAAGTCACGCTATAGCCTTACATTTTTTTGTTTTTTGTCAGAAAAATGTCATGCTGTAAGCCTTGTGTTTTTTCATGAAAAGAATGTTCTTGACTGGTGTTAGGGAATTTGTAAGTTATCATCTGTGTCAATCACTGTGTTCGGATGACTTCCACGTTCTGATGACTTTAACATGCCACATAGCTTGCTTAAACATGCTTAAACATGCAACCTCTGTACAGCTGCGTCAATACTCATCTTGGTCAGCAACTGCTCATCATCTCTGTCCACGATGTTTTGCAGACTTATTATCTTGTCGCACTTTACCCTGCATACTGTGTAAGCACCCATTGACTGAATAAAAAGACACCTTCGCGGGAGGAAGCTTCAGAGTTTCTCTGAGACAGCCCTGAGCTGTGTTAGACCGACTCTCCTTCCGCGGAAGCTCAAGTATACTTAAAGTCCTGTCTCTTGTGTGGTTCTTTATTAAGTGTCATAGAGGGAAGAAAACCCTGACAACTGGAATGGAACTTTGAATCTCTTTCATTTTCTTGCTTAAGAAATGTCGAACTATATAACATTAACATTTGTACATATACAGTACGTATGTAGATGTAGTTAGAACAAATGATGTCTGTTGTATTTTTGTGCATCAGGATTGGACAAGAAGCTGTAACATGATAAATTGTTACATAACATTTTCAGGCCCTGCCATCAGCAAAAGAGATAAGGATTAGAGAGTGCAGCTGAAGGGTGACGGATGAACACTCAATCCAACAAAGCCGTTACAGTCTCTTTACACTGCAGCTGATTCCCTGGTCAGCTGGTAAAATACTGACTTTAAATTCCTTCATTCTTCATGTTCGTCTGTTTCTCCACATGCGGCAAATATCTGAGGCCAACAGTCCGTGGTCGACCACCTTCAGCCACCTTGCACCCATCCCATAATCCCCCCGGGAGGACGGAAATCAGAGGTTAAGTGCAGTATATGAGTTCATGTTCGAGCCATGGTGATCAGCCCGATGCTTCTAACTCTCTAACTCTAACACACATTTTAAAAGACACATCGTTTTCAGGCAGATTTCTGTAGAGTCATTAACATTAATGTTAACAGCAAAGTCTTGTTTCAGAAATTGTATTTATTATAATATTGTTATCACGCGCAGACAATAGGTCACTCAGCCTCTCTTGCTTTCTCCGTTTTAATGATTTCTATTATTGTATTAGAGAAGCCAAACTCAGCAACAGAACTGTATTCTACTTCATTATTTGTTATTTATAATAGCATTCTAGCTCAACCTCTATAAAAGCTCTTAAAACTTCTTTCCTCCACTTGTTATAGTTGAACCCCCGTTTGAACTGATACTGTGCTTTAGTATGTATAAACATACAAATACGGTATTAATTTAAAAAAACATACTGCACCTTTAGATGGCGGTTTTGCTAGTTTTTAATTTGTTTTCCTTGTCAAGAAAGTAATTCATGTTTTTTTCACTCAAAAGTTGCTGGTCTCGCACTATGCACGTGACGCGATCCATAAACCCACGAGGTTATTTCATGTGCGAGATCAAATCTGAGATAAGCAGACGCTCCATATATCCCCCTTATGTGCCAATCTGCTCCACCAGCCCTCGTCTGTGAACCGCGGCCTGCTGTCGCTCCAAATAAAGACAAATACAAATGCAGAGAAACATCATCATGGCAACAACAGGATTTATTTAGAACTCACCTTTGGACTGCATTTCATGTAAGAGGAAGCAAATAAAACCTCCACTGGAATGGAGAATGAGGACAGAAGATTAAAAAATATAGATATATATACACACTGAGAGTTGAGAAACAAGAGTGTGTGACTGTAAAGTTCCTTTTTTTAATGTCTGCGCGGCTGTGAATCATGTTACTGCTCATTAACCTCAAGATGTCCTCTTGCACGGAAAGAGTGACGCTGTACAACACAGACCGTGTTCGGAGGAGTCAGTACCATGAATGATTTACCTGAGGAGCATTAGGCATAACGCCAGGAAGAACATGTTCATTAATTCATAGATAAGACCTATGGTTGACCCGGCAGGTGGTTAATTCATGGCAGCGCCCTCATATCATACAGGGATACCAACACAAGGATTCTGAAGAGGAGGAAAGGTCATTCCAACAGTTTCTCACAGCTAAAAAGCAAATCCTCCACAGTCAAACGCGTCGAAGTCTGAGTCTCCTTCAAAGTCAAAGCTGTTGAACTGCGGCGAGTCGACGTCCTGGCTGCAGGCGTGAAAGGAGCCTCCTGCAGAGAGCTCCGACAGCCCCCCCGCGCCGTGAGCCAGCTCGGAAGCTCTGCTGGCGAGAGGAGACGAAGGGGAGCACGAGTTGAGGTAGCCCAAAGCCGAGGAGGCCGCCGCCCCTCCCATCAGAAGGCACACTGCCCTCACCGCCCGAGCATCGCTGCTGTTGCCATGACGAAGACAATCTGACACACGATGAGGCGGCGCCATGGAAACACTCCGAAGAGGCCGCCTTGGTCCACCGGCTAAAGGTGATAAAAAAGAAAAATGGTGTGAAAAATATGCAGCATTTATGGGTTTTTAACAGACATCTATTAGGGAGAGGGACAAAGTGGTTTAATGTGCAGCGTTTTCCAGTCAGGCATGAGTTACTTTTTCCCAAACCCTTCCAGGATTCTGGCACATGTGGGGAAAAAGAAACTCTCCATGGTAACCCGAATAAACACCAATGAATCAATGAGCTCAATCATACAATGAATATCTTCTGTTCTGTCTGTCTGTGTGTGTGTCTGTCAGCCCCCAACACACACACACACACACACACACACACAAACCTGTAAATACCTTTATAATTGGTCTTTTGGACATGCAGACATGACGTAAACTGAGGGGTCAGAGCAGCGAACCAGATTTACAGACAAATTAAGTAAGTTAAGTTAATTAATAAGTTATATCTGTTATCTGGACCCTGTAACCTCAGCTGTACCTTTCTTGCAAGGATTTAATTCTAATTGTGTTAATCACTGCTGACTTCTGTCATCGTTGTGTTTTTCTTGAGTCACACAACAGCAGAGCTCCATCTCACCTTGGTTGTGGCCTCTCTCTCTGAAGGAACCGCCCCGTTCAGTGACATGGGACAGCGGAGGGGTGCCCTCGCTGACCCTGGGTGACCCTGGGTCTTTGTCACTGGAGGAGTCCGGCAGAGGGTCTCTGTCGGTGATGCACGGGGTGATGCTGCGCTGCCTCTGCAGAGTCTGGGGTGACATGACACCCTGGAAGAAGTGGATTTGCAAAGATGTTCCAGAAAGATCCTTTGGATAGCAAGTCAGTGTGTGTGTGTGAGTGTGTGTGTGTGTGTGTGTGTGTGTGTGTGTGTG
This sequence comes from Aeoliscus strigatus, assembly GCA_901007665.1. Classification (NCBI taxonomy): domain Eukaryota; kingdom Metazoa; phylum Chordata; class Actinopteri; order Syngnathiformes; family Centriscidae; genus Aeoliscus; species Aeoliscus strigatus. The sequence continues at coordinate 108,956 of CAAKHB010005424.1, forward strand.
TGTGTGTGTGTGTGTGTGTGTTTCTGTGTACACTAACACAGACACAAGATCAAACTCACCTCTCTCACTTTCCTGATCAGCTTCAGCCACAGACTGTGAAAGTTGAAAATGACGAGTCAGCACAGTT
>CAAKHB010005424.1:122451-133896 GCA_901007665.1 Aeoliscus strigatus
CGTTTTTTCTCTTGCGCACACACACACACACACACACACACACACACACTCTCTCTGAAGGTAAAACCAAACCTTTTCATGGAACAAGACACAACGTCAACATACAAAATGTCACAGGAGCTTTTGTGACAAAACATTCTCAGACTCTGAATCAGACAAAATGCTCCAAAATGTATCAGCAGTCGCTCTGCTAGTACTCCTGACAGAACGATTACGTGACCTGATGGAAACTATTACCTCCCTGCTATTCTCACTTCGGTTTGAACTTTCACACCGTTTCTCACAGAAACTTTCGGAATAAATAAGAACGTAGAGAGAGAACCTGTGGTGTCAAAGGGCCAGAAATGTTTCTCTCACACTTATGTGTCCTTTCCTTTTTCCATCCAGGTCTCAACAGGACGAGCACCTTCTCCTGCGAGGCCCATAACCGTAAGGGCGTGGCCGCCTCCGGATCAGGCACCGTCACCGGTAAGTATCACGTCACTGGAGGCACGTTCCTTATCATGGTTTTAAGGATGAAACTCATCGGGAAGAGTCCCCCTATGTTCATTCACTGTGTCCAACCTGTGATGACGTTGTTGACCATGGAGAAAACTATATACAGTATGTACAAAACACACAACAAGTATAACAACGCCCGGTCTTCACTTTCAGAGCAGCATATGTGAGCACGTACTCCTGAGCTGGGAAAGGACATGTTTATTTGTCTGTTCATAAACTAACTCAAAAAGTTCTGAGCAGATTTGAATGAAATGTTCAGTAAATGCTGATAATGGACCAGGACCAGATGATTAAATGTTGGTAGTGTTCTGGAACCATCTGGATCCTGGATTGCAGATTGCAGAGTGAACATTGTATTACAAAACGTTTAAATAATGTTGTAAAAAACAATAGAATAAAACTTATTTCATCGTTGCTGTTTTTAGTGCTCCCAGCCCCGCCTCAGGACCTTAGAGCCGTGGAGATCACGCCAACGAGTCTACGTGTGTCGTGGCAGCCTGGTTTCGGAGGCGACTACCCAATAATCCGTTGTTCTGTTCAGGTGAGCGGGGACAGGAAACAAACAAACCTCCCTCTGTTTGTGTTGTGTCGACTCTCTGCAGAACAACGTTTGCCTGATTTCAAAGAAAAGAGCTCTCTTTTCTTCTCTTTTCTTGAACTCATCCTGTGCCCCTCCCTGCTTTATTCATGTACCAGCGGATCAGGTTTCACTGCGAAAGTGGCCTCCTGGACTAATCTCATGTAGCACCACTCCCTCCTTCCCTCTCCGTCGGTGCACCTCTGCTGCCGTCCGCTCGCTGGCCGTTACAGCTCAGAGCTGAGGAGCAGCACCACCCTGGAACGTCTGGTTCTAATAAAGCTGCCTCTCATACCGCTCGCTGCTTCTGCCCCCCTCCCCTTACCCTCGTAGAGAAACAAGGACGAGGGGCCAGCTTCTGCAAAACGGGGCAAAAATCTAGATTTAACGCTTCATTGTGTGACGGCGAAAGGGAGACAGAGAGAGAGAGAGAGAGAGAAAAGGCTTCAATGCAGAGAGCAGAAAGCTATCACTGTGCTCAGACAATAAAAGCAAGACAGAGAGACAAAGAGATATGAACGACAGAAGAAAAGAACGGAGCACAGAGTCAGGAGAGAGGAAAAGGTCGTGACAGCAGGTATTGTCGGTCTGAGCCACACAAGAGGAATGTAGGCTGAAGTGTGACTCAGCACTGAGCTGTGCAATTAGATTAAACTGTTGTTTACAGGCTGAACAGTGATTCATAGAGTGACGAATGATACTCACACACACACATTCATACACTCCCCATTCAACTTGGTACTCGCAGAAATCACACACACACACACACACACACACACACACACACACACACACACACACATCCTCTCACTTCTCTGTGAGGAAAAAAGTCCCTCTGCTGCTTCTCTTCTTCTCCTTTTCAACACTATAATTGTTTTCAAAGCCAAAGCAGCACTTTGCTCGGACGTGAAACCATTGGTTTGTGTCATTTACATCTTAATTCCATTATTCAGCTGTTTGCAGACTCCCTCTGATGTGCACCCCGTAGGAGCTGATAATTAGCAATTAGCAGCAGAGAACAATGGCCCAGAGCAGCAACTTTAATGTGGTTTTGAAGGTTGAAGCGTTTTCCTCCCTCGTGTTCCTGTTTACAAGTGTCTGGCACTGAGATTGTGCAGCGAAAGCAGGTTTCAGATGATTATTTTTTGGTTTATGAGTTCTGCTTTCAGTTTGCTGAAAACAGATGTGATGCAGATTTGACATCGTTTTTTGAGCAATTTACACATATTTCTGACCTAGAGACCCACAGAGAAGCTAAACATGAGCATAAATATGTAGAACTTCATCCATCATTACCAAATGGGTTCAGTCTTCATGTCTGTATGTATGTATGGTTAGAATTGATTTAATTCATGTTTGTCATTTTCGGTTCTCCATACAAACCACCATCACGCTGACTGCCGCATTTTGGGTCAGAGCCCAGATTTTATTTTAGAGGCAGAAATCTAAAATGAGTGTACTATCTAATGATTCCAGGCCAAACACTCCGGAGAGGCCTTTACGCCTGATCAGATCATCCACAACGTGAACGTGAACATCCCTCCAGTCGCCTACCTGATCGAAGACCTGGAGCCACACAAGCGTTACGCTGTGAGGGTGGCGTGTCACAGCAGCCAGGGTCCATCTGATTGGTCGTCCTGGGTGGAGCTCCACACATCTGAAGGCGGTAAGAGTCTCCCAGGTGACCTGATTCCACCTGTTTTGTTTGGGATTTCTCTGAAGTCGGTCAAGGTCCAAGTCTCCTCCCAGAGGAGGGATTTTATGGAGAAGACTGGACAAAATGGAATTATACTGCGCCAAATATTGGTTCAAAGTCAAGTAGACGGTGAAGATTGAAGGTAGAGACCAGTCCTAGTCCAGTCAGGACAAAGAGTTGGTGATAAAACTCTACACATTACACCTTTAACGGAACTCTGTTCTTTAGGATTCAGGGATAATTGATGTTGGAGGTTACTGTCGTGATCTGACAGCAGATGGCTCTAAGTACAAGTACAGAAAATAAGTTCAGGTAGAGGAGAAATCAAAGTTGTTGTTGATGTTGATGTTGTTGATGCTGTGCTGGTTGTTGTAGTTTTTTTGGAGGCGTCCTGTTCATTTGTTCTGTAATTTAGTCTTTCGCTTGAAATACATTTTCCTGATTCTGACAATGTGACATTAAAATGAATCAGGTGTACAAACAGGAAGTCTTTGGCCCCTCGTTGCTGCACATCTGCCAGTTGTCCGATCAGGACGGGCTCCCGGTTCACTGCTCTTGCCTCCTTTGCCCGCATGTGTGAAAGTGAAAAAAGGTGCAGATGCAGAAGAACATGTGATCAGGGCATCACACTTGTCAGTTTACCAAAGACAGGAGTATTTCTAATCATCAGGGGATGTATTATATGCATCCGCAGGCTTCTCTTTTCCTTGCGTCGACATGAGTCCAGACTTTTGTGGTATTTACTGTAAAGAGTCAGAGAATCAAGTTACTGAGCTCTGTTAGTCATAATATTCCTTCCTGTTCCCCCGTTAACTTCGTCTGAGTTTATGACAAACGCCTCTGTGAACCCGTTTTCAAACGTAAACTCTGGAGGCCAAAGGTAGGCTGGTAATGAGTGGACAGAGTGGGCGGAGCCAAAGGAAGTAAGGGAGGGAGAGACGGGGCGCGCTGCTGAAAGGCCCCAGTGAGGGCAGCAGCAGCCGATCCAAACTGCGATGCTGAGTGTGTTTGAGCCGAGGTGGGATTTTCCATGCCAGCTCACGCCGTGTGTCCGTGGACCAATAGCAGTGGAAACAGTCTGAGAGAAGAGTGATGACGGGGGGTTTCCATCATGGAGGCTCCACGAACATGGTTCTCATGAACAAGAAAAAGGGAGAAGTTGCACAAAACATTTGAAGGATTGTCAGTTCTGTTCCATTGTACTTGTACAGTACAGAGTTGTGTCACTCCTCTGATGCAGAGGAACATCCAAAGGTGAAGTTCACGTGGTGGCCAGAGAGGTTTCAGGGGGTCCGAGTTTCAATGTCGACTCCAAAGACAAAAAAAGGCGTTTTATTTCATGTGCTTCTCATAAAAAAAACACAACTATGTTGTGTTGTATCTTCTGGATGTGTCATCCTGGCACAAACATCTCTGGCTGCTCCCCCGTCTCCTCCCTTTCCACTTCATCTCAGTCCTTCCCAGATCCCACTAACGCTTGCCGAGGAATTTATTTCCTGCATCTCCAAAATAACTTCATGCCTTCCTCTTTCATTTGCCCCAAATGACCCCCCTCCCCCTCCACCACCCCCTTTTTTCTCAGACGACCTGTGATTTCTCTTTCTAGCAAGGCACTGTGGGAAAAAACAGAAAGTGTTCTGATGGTGGGAGTGGGGAGGGAAATGGGGGAAGAGGGGGGCACTTTGAAAAAACAACAATTACTTTTGCGATTTTCCCAAAGCTCCACCATTTTCCCCCGAGAAAGAGAGAATAGAAAGGGTGGGAGGAGGGGTGGGGACAGCTCAGCAGGAGAGGAAGTGAGACGGCCGATGTCATCCTCAGAATCCCACAGCTGCAATGACACGACGTCTTGACATGAAAAATAACAATGACGCCCTGAACAAAAAAGACAGAACAGATCTTATGGCTCTTTTCCACTCCACAGTTCGGTCCTTTTCCATTACAAATTCAGTTCCTCTTCGAAGTTGCAACTGTTTTTGGATTTTTGTGACAGACCTAGTGAGTGAAGAGAGACGGAGCAGGACACGGTCGCTGACACAGAACTTGACTGCGGTCTCTCTGTCCGTCTCTTATAACAAACATTCTACTTAGAAAGGGTCAAAAAACGTCTGTGTTTCATTAACGGACCACAGTGCGAGATTTGCGCACGTCAGACAATGCTCCAGGAATAAAGAACTGAATCGCTATCGACGGAAAAACTGCTGGTAGATTCATGTGTTGATAGTAGCACTTGGGACGGACCAATCAGTGGACGGCCCTCTGTCTGTAGTGACCAATCAGAGGACGGCCCTCTGTCTGCAGTGACCAATCAGAGGACGGCCCTCTGTCTGCAGTGACCAATCAGAGGACGGCCCTCTGTCTGCAGTGACCAATCAGAGGACGGCCCTCTGTCTGCAGTGACCAATCAGAGGACGGCCCTCTGTCTGCAGTGACCAATCAGAGGACGGCCCTCTGTCTGCAGTGACCAATCAGAGGACGGCCCTCTGTCTACAGTGACCAATCAGAACCAGGTTCTATCACTAGTAGAAATGCAAACCAGCCGGGTGGAGTCGTGCCAAGTTGAGTTGAGCTGGAACCTTATGGTGGAAAAGTCGCACACGTGTCCCAGTCAACTCGACTTCTGTCAGCATTAAGCAACTTTTTTACGGCAGACAAAAATCTGATCCAACAGAGGGATTAAAACAAGGTGGACAGAATCCTCCAACAGTTCTGATGACGCAGACATTTAAACGCTGCTGAGCTGGGAAACGTGTTTCCTGTCAAGTGCTGAGTTTGTTTTCACTTGCGTAGCGCTGATCCCAGGCCTGTGAGTCAACTTTTGGCTCATGGACTGACCTTTTTCCATCCACGTGTTGACCCACACGAGATGGGACGGGATGAAGCCGATGGGAGGGAGGGAGGAGAGATGAGAGTCCCGCCGCGAGCGGGGTTCTGCGACTCCCTCATCCATAGCAACCAACAACAGGAAGTGCCACAGTAGTCAGCGTGGACGCGGATGTTGACCTCTACTGTCGTAAACAAGTTGAGTGTTGAGACGTCTTGTCATTTCAGTTTCTCCCCAAATTGTACAACTGGAATTTAATCAAGTCTTACACCAACACCTCTGTTCACTCGTAAAAAACAGAGTCATTACCACAAAAAGGGCAGTGAGGAAGAAGAAAACTTGGACAGAAAGAGAGGACGAAGAAGGGAGGGAAGGGTGAAGTAACAAAGAGGGGGAGAAACCAGTGGATGACGCAGTGAAGGTGGAGATGAACGGATGAGACGGACGTGGAGGTTGTTTTTGTTGCTGCTGGCAGGCGGAGCGGGGACCACATGTGGAAACAATCAAGCGCCAATCGCTTCCTGATAACATCATCCATCGACTGGGCTGTGTTTCCCAAACTCACCCTGACTCGGTGTGTGTGTGTGTGTGTGTGTGTGTGTGTGTAGGTTCATGTTTCTCCGTTCTCGTTTGTATGACTTCGTAAACCCGCAGAAAGAGTGAGAGGACAAAGAGCGTCAACTCAAACAGTAACGAAGGAAATAAGCAGTGTTGTCCCCTGGTGAACAGGTTCTTGGGTTTCAGCGCCACACACACACACACACACACACACACACACACACACACACACACACACACACACATTCCTCACACTATTTCTAGCATGTTTTTCAATGAGTTTTTTTCTCCAGCGGGTACTTCTGCCGCCAGCAGTGCCTCAGCTCCAAAAGGCCAGAAATGAAAATAAAGACCAAGTAAAGGGAAATAAAAATAGCAGAGAAGAGCCAAGTCACCAGTCTGAGCTTCAGTCTGTGCGCGTCCACCCGGGCGAACAGAGGCACAGTGACCTCTGAACCCGTCTAATCTCCTCTGTGCACAGCCTCTGTTTCATCCAAATAAAGCTCACTTCCACTGGCTCTCTGACATCTTCCCCTTCCAGCTGTAGTTGAAGGCTGCAGGCTGTCAAAGCAGCACAGGCCCCAGCCCACAGGGGGGTGGCGGCGGGGGGTTGGCATTCTTAACTATCAGCGCGACATCCAGAGTCTCACAAATACATGTCAATGTATACGCTGTGTAAATAATGTCTTTTGTTCTTTCTGGCCTATGTGTTGTTTTTATTACCTCTGCCAAGGAGGCTACGTTTTCGCCAGCGTTTGTTTGTGTGTTAGTAAAATAAAAATGTTTAGGAAATGCTGATAATGGGACCAGGAACCAGGAATCTGTTGAATCTGTTTCTTACTCATTGTAGACAGGGACATTTTCAGCATCTGTGTCTAGAACTCCACAACAGCAGCAGTGGACTGTCTCTGTGGACCAGTGGTTAGTGGGTCTGTCTGTTAACACAAAGGTTGGGGGTTTGAGCCCACCCAGGGACAGAAGGTTTTTTTTTTTTGTATTTTTTTTCCCTGTTGAAATAAAAAAGAAAATAAAGAACAAAAATAATAAAACAAAAAAATAGATCTCAGAGTTCATGATTTGTGTAACAAGGTTCCTAGTGATTTTTTAGTAACTACTTGACTATTAGTGATCAATGAATTGAGTAGATAAAATGGGTGGAGGACGATGATACTGGGTGGAAATCACAATATGGGTGGAAATGAGCTGCTTAGTGGAGGTCTGAGCTCTCTCAGTGCTTTCCTGTTATTGTATATATTTTGGATTTGGTATCTTTAGATTTGGTATTTTCATCTTTTTATCATACTTTCTTTAGATGGTATGATTTGTTTCCTTTTTGAATTGTAAGAGAAAGCTGGGACAACATTTTGTTTTACTGTGTACAAGGTTAATAAACAGGATTTTGATTCTGATGTTTTTCAGTCCCGGAAAACCCACCGGTTAATGTGACGGCGGCGCTCAATGGGACGGAGGTCCTGATGTCATGGCAGGGGCCTCCAGGGAGGTTGAACGGAGAGCTCCAGGGCTTCATGGTGGAGTACAGCACGCCGTCCACGCAGCAAGTACGTCTACAGATTCATTCTTCTCCAACTTGCTCCGGTTACGGGTCGTGGTTGTGCTGGAGCTGATCTCAGCTGGTGAACGTCAAGGTTCAACCTGGACGAGTCACCAGCTCGTCAGACAACAGACAAACATTCACATACACATTCACAGCTGCGGGTGACCAATTAATCTTAGCAGGTTTTTGGAGATGGGAGGAAGCCAGAGTACCCACTCAGATCCCAGACCACAGTGCTAACCACCGTCCACTTGATTGGATGGACTTGATTTGAAATCCTAAATCTGCATTGTAGTGACAGTTCTGCTCCTGTTCTGTTCTGTGGACAGTTTGTCGTGGACACTGGATTGGATACGGAGCTGTCAATCAACCTCTCCACCCCGATGTCAAATGTGTCTTTTCGAGTGTGTGCGTACACCGGAGGGGGACAAGGACCCTGGACGCCCACGCAGACCCTGACGCTTGTTTCACCAGGTGAGAGACAAAGTGTGAATGCAAATATGAAATTTAAGAAGTTTGGTATATCGGTCCTTTGTACTCCTCTAAAATCCGTTTATTTTGTGCAATCACGTGAAACGATAGAAAGAATGTGAACAACATTTTATGTTGTTTTTCCAGTAAATCTGAAATCATCAGTTCGCACGTGAAACGAGCAGAGTTAGAAATTAGTGTTTGTCACCACTGATTCCACTTTTGAAATTTTACAGGAAAATATACACATCTATTATGTTGTTTGTTTTTTTCCAAAATGAAACTGATGTGGTGTTTCTCCTGAAAGTTGAAATGTGGACCTGATCACTTGTCTTTTTCACTTCCACAGAAATGGAGGAGATTCGAGGTGAGTTGGCTCATGTAAACATTCCTCCGTGACCCCTCAGAGTGGCACAAAGTGACACAGCCACAGTGGAAGTGAACTCATGGACTTCTTCTTCTTCTTCTTAGTCACCGTGTTCTCAGGAGCCGGTTAGTTCCTCCCTGTGTATTTCAGAAAAAAAAGGAGGAAGGATGTGGAGGAAGAAAAAACAGAAGAGGGTTCAGGGGAAGACGGTGTTGGGTTGAATGAGGAGACGCATCATAAATATTTATAGCAGGCAGGGGGGGGTGAAGCTATTTGCTTAGTCTAATGGAGGCAGACAGACAATACAAACAAGATTGGTGGATGAAAGGTGATAGAAGAACTGTACAAAGGTTCGGCTGCAGCTTGTGTGGGCTGAGAGGAGAGAAAAAGGTTTTAAAACGAGTACTAACAAAAAACATTGTACACACATTAAGCGTTTCGCACAATGTCACACGTTCCAATGTCGGGTTGCCTAGGTAACAGCTATTTCTCCCTGGTGATCACTTCAAGTATTCAAAAAGTCACAATTTGTGAAACTCAACTGCATTATTTCACCTGTCAGTGGAATCTTTTCCAATAAAGAGTTCACTTGCAAGTATAAAATTGTTTAAAAAATGAGTAAATAAATACAAAAAAATAAAAAATATTATTTAAAAAAATACGAAGAATCTGTACATGTGTCGATTCAACAGATATGAAATATGTCAGTTTAAAAAATTGAGATATTGTACATGGATGTAAAGGCTATTTTAACTGGTATATTATATATTATATATTATATATAATATTTTAAATCCAGTTTGAGTTTCCTGTAAAGTACTATATACATTTAATGTATCATCATCACTATTATTATTATTATTATAGTTAATTTATATATACTTTATTTATACTCATCCCAAACATCAGTGGGGATAAAAACAGCTGAACTAAACTCCATAATGGTCACTTCGCCTGTCTGTCGTCCTTCAGGTGTATCTCCGCCGGCCTTCTCCTGGCACTGGTGGTATGTGGTGATGGCCATTGCGGGCGCCGTGTCCATCGCGGTGCTCATGGCCGTTTACATGGCGAAGCTACGTCAGAAGGAGACTCGGTTCGGGTGAGAATAACAGTAGAACTTTCCCGTTCCCTCACAGCGTGCTCTCATCCTCACCGTTATATATCCGTTATATATGCTTTCACAGCGAGGCGTTTGAGCCCATGATGGAGAGCGGGGAGCTGGTGGTCAGGTACCGCGCTCGACGCACCTACAGCCGCAGGACAACAGAGGCAACACGTGAGTTCCTGGCGCTCGTGTTGTCTTATGTCTGGCTGTTTCCCTCCACCTGTTGCCCACTTGGTGAAGACCATCCACATGTACCCTTGGATCTGCCCGAGATTTCTGAACCCGTCAAATTTTTTTTCTCGCCTTGGTTGCTGAGAACTTCTCATTTGCGCATAGTGTTTGTTTGAGTGTTGTATTGGAATAGTACAACTGCACCATGAGATAACTGTTGTGAGTTGACGTCATACAAATAAAACCTGACTTCACTCGACGGAACTATACGAGATCAAGAACGGTCTTAAGACATTTTCACAGTGAGAATCAGTGAACTGGACTCAAGACCAGTCAAGACCACGGCGTTTTTGCAACTGATTTTCACTTTGAGCGTTGGAACACTGCTCCCAATTTTCCAGCGCCCTCCTAATGCCAATGAGCTTATGCACCAGGCTGTCTTCACATAAACGTTAGCAGCAATACAGTCCATCTTTAGAAAAGTTCAGCTTTTAAAATTACAGATACACTTAGCCAAAGGACTATTCTTATAGCTCCTAACAGTTATTATGTTGAATAATAAAGGCGGATGCATGTGAGTGCTATGATTATAGTAATGGTCTTAAAACAGCCTCGCATTGGTTTGCTCTTTGTCTTGACTCTGTGTTGGATTTGGTGGTGTTGACTACAAAACTACTTGGCGCCGCCTCAGAAACACGACACTCCATATTTGCCCGCGCTAACAATCCCCCCCTGGCAGCATGGCTTTCGACATGCTCCAACCTGCGTCTGACAGATAGCAAGACCAAAAAACACAGCTGAACCTGCATCTCAGAGGTCAGATTGTTACACAATGGTGGCACTGTCCTTCCCCGTTTGATTCCATTCATCGATCAAAGGGTTAACACCCCCCCCCCCCCCCCATTCCCATGCCCAGCTGCAGAAACAGCCCCAAGTGTTCTGTCAGCTGACAAACTGCTTGAAAACAAAATGCCACTTTAGTTTTTTATGGTGATGAAGCTAAATTAAATTTGACATTTCAGACAGAGAGGGTGCGATTTCAAACTCAGGCAAGTTGGAACAACAGATGAGGATGATTGGGGGGGTACGTTCAGGCAGATGTTGTCACTCTCATGCACTCATCACAGCCATCAGGTTTGTGTGATATCACCCGCCAGCCAGCAGCCTCCAAGAGTCTGTGTGATCCAACAGAGATACACACCTGTAAAGGCACACATACACACATCTTTAATTACACACAGCTGGGTCACGTTCATGTCCCGACATTTGTCCCAAATGAATGTACAAAATTTGACTTTGTGCACACAAGTCCTGGCTTGCTGTCAGCACAAAGAGGTTGACTGGGGGGGTTGTGGAGGCGGAAGACGAGTTTCATTCCAGCATTAAATGAGCTCCGTGCAGAGGCAGTGAGGACAGGAAGGGGTTGAACTGGGGTAGATTTGTGGGATTTATGGCGGACGCTCATTTGGTCCAGTTCTCAGGACGAAGTGGAACCTCAGGGGCTTCTGTTATTCTACGTTAGCCAATAGCCGGTCACGCTAGCATGTGTTGGGACGTGCCTGTGGACTGAGCACATTCCTGTCCAACGCGTGTCAGATTGATGGCACACACACATCTGGA
>CAAKHB010005424.1:133916-147089 GCA_901007665.1 Aeoliscus strigatus
AAACCCCGGGGGGGGGGGGGGGGGGGGGGGGGGGGGGGTTGCTGTTGTCCTGTCATGTCCTGGCCCAGATGTGGAAACAGAGCAGTGGCTACACAACTCAGTGACAACAACAAACTTGTCACGTATTCTCTGTTCTTTAAGTTGGTGAAAACAGATTTATATTATGTGAAACCTTCATTAAAAGACCAAAATGGGTGTTTGGTATTTTACAGGCATATTTTTTTAGTCTGTCATTGTTTATTAACGGCTGAACTTGTTGTGGGTTGCGGTGACTGCGGAGACATGACGGATGCTGGTAAAGTCTGTCTGTCTGTTCCTTGTTTTTTTTTGTTTTTTTTTTAAACCAACAGTGATGGAACTGTGTCTCGTCCTCAGTGAACAGTCTGGGCATCAGCGACGAGCTGAAGCAGAAGCTGCAGGACGTGATGGTGGACAGACATAAACTGACCCTGGGAAAGACGCTGGGTGAAGGTACTGATGACGTTCTGCTGGTGTTGCTGGTGACATCGGGCAGTCTGCGACACACAAAGTGGTTTTACATCAATAACAGCTCATAGTTTCATCCATGTCCCTCACAGTTACCTTCATCAAGTAAACTGTAAAGGATGTGTCATAAATACTTTATTTATTTTACTAATATTAATATACATGTCAAGAATTTATGTTTTTATGAAGCAAACATATGTAATTGTACCTCCGCCTGGTCTACTTGACTTTGAAGTATTATCATCTTTATTATCATCATGCAGAGTACATAAAAACTGTTTTCAATGTTCTGCCAGAAGACAAAAATACATTTCTTTCTAGTAATGTTATGTGTGACAGTAAAATGGTTCTTACTGTGGTAAACTGTTTGTTTGTTGTCCAAATCAATTCAATGGAGTTTTTTTTTTTCTTTTAATACTTTTAATTTGTGTCTACAGGCGAGTTTGGCTCGGTGATGGAGGGGCTGCTCACTCAGGAGGAGTCTGTTCTCAAAGTCGCCGTCAAGACGATGAAGAGTGAGCAAACAGTGAATGAACGGACAATGAATCCCTTCACACAGGACGACAGCCTCCAGCGTCAATAATTAATGACTGAGAGGCAGAAATTGGGGGTTTTGATCTCAACTCAAAGTAACCGCCTGAAAACGAGGGTGACCCCACAGAAACTCAAAGTAAAGGAAAGACAAAGAGGAAGGGGATGCTCAGCTGAGGGGAAAATCAGTTCATTTCAGGGAGCAGATGGTAAAAGCAGCTCTGCCCTCCGACAGTTCCAATCTGTGGTGGAGAAGTTCAAACACACTTAGTGGTAAAAACTGCCCACATGAATTTATCCGCTGCAGTAAATCTGAGTCTGAAGTTTCCTCCTCACCTTGGCGTCCTGTCAGATGAGCAGCGTCAGAGCTGTTACCCACAAACCCACACGCTGCGTCCGTCTCCTCCACAGTTGCCATTTGTACCCGCTCAGAGATGGAAGATTTCCTGCGAGAGGCCGCCTGCATGAAGGAGTTTGACCACCCCAACGTCATGAGGCTTCTCGGTGAGTAAGGATGTGTGTGTGTGTGTGTGTGTGTGTGTGTGTGTGGAGGGTGGGCTCGACCTAATTATAAAAAGACATGTTTGCTCTTGCTGGCTCTGAATGCTCAGGATTCTGTTCCCACATTTACACACATTCATCTCTGTGTTTGGGATTCATCTGATTTCACTCAGCGTCTATGCAACAATACTAAAACATGAACGCCAGCAGCACGTCACATCTGATTCTGACGCCACAACCTTAAGTCAATGCCGATCCAGTCATTTGTCCATTTTCATGTTTATGGTATAAACCTCCGGAGAAGATGAAAACATGACGTGTGTGTGTATGATATTAATCCGAGGTGTTTTCACAGGTGTGTGTCTGCAGACAGTGGAGAGTGAAGGTTACCCCTCCCCTGTGGTCATCCTACCCTATATGAAACATGGCGACCTGCACAGCTACCTCTTGTACTCTAGGCTGGGAGACTGTCCCGTGGTGAGTTCAACGTGTCACACACACACACACGTACAGCCTAATGGGGTCAGGGCGTTTAAGTTCATCAGCAGTAAAACTGATCCAAAGGTCGACCCAGATGTAAAGTATCTCCATCCACACACTCTCCTGGAGTCACGTCCACTATGACATCATAAAAACACACAGTATGTGTTTAATTATCTGCGGTTGTTGGTTGGACGTAGGAGCGCTGTACGCATCAAGTCCCCAAAGAGTCCAAACACTAGTCTAATCAAAACAAGACTCTCTTCTTCCCAGGAGTTTAAAGTATCTGGAAGAATCGCACAGATCTGCTCTAGCGCCCTCTGCTGTGTGTAAAGTGAATTACAGCTGTGAGGGTTTGCCGTGTCATCACCCGATCTGTACAGTAAACCTGATTTGTTCTACTTTGTTCTTCGCATGTTCAAAAATAACACTAATTCCGGTCACCGGCATTATTTTACAACAGTCTGACAATGTCCAAAGATACAATAAGCCATATATTAGACATTATTTACCAAAAAGAAGACAGACTACACACAAGGAATATGTATTTGTACGCATTAGTAAAGCAAATCCCTGAAATTGTCTCGAAAAACTGTAACAAAAAGAACATATTTAATTAGTGAAACTATAAATAACATTCTTTGTATTTAAATAAATTTCAATGAAAAGATTTTCTTAAAGTAAAATGCCATAAGTTGTGTCCGACACGACAACCTCGGGACAACAAATGGGGTTTCAGGTACAGATCTGGTCATGAGTGTTTTCTCTGTGCTGCCCTGCAGTTCCTCCCATCTCAGATGCTGGTGAAGTTCATGACGGACATCGCCCGCGGGATGGAATATCTGAGCGGCAAGAATTTCATCCACAGAGATCTCGCCGCCCGCAACTGCATGTATGCCAAACCTCTACTTCTGTTTTGTTCTTGTTTTTTACTCTTTCAGTTCCTGTTTGTTCAGTCTCTTTCCTTTTCCAACGTCACGCAATGAGCAAAGGTCTTTCTAGAACATGAAGTCAACCAACAGACGGAGGTCTCTTCTCCATCTCTTCTCCATGTGAAATAAAGTGAGATACATTCAAATGCTCCCATGAATTAATATTCCAGCCTCTGTGTTTCAGGCTGAATGAGAACATGAATGTGTGTGTGGCCGACTTTGGCCTCTCCAAGAAGATCTACAATGGCGACTACTACCGGCAGGGGCGGATCTCCAAGATGCCCGTCAAATGGATCGCCATCGAAAGCTTGGCGGACCGTGTCTATACCACAAAGAGCGACGTGGTTAGTTCAGCTCCTCGTGTGTGTGTGTGTGTGTGTGTGTGTGATCACAGCTGCAGTGGTGTATTAACCCTTAAACACCAACGCTATCGCTGCCAATACACTCGTGCTAGCATACTTTGGAGTACCGTAACTACGCAAAGATTTGCCCGACTGTTTGCAGACAGCGGTTATTGGGAGCTGAGAAGTTGTACTCGGTTCCCGAACCTGTTGTGAAGAAGGAGAACACATCAATCAAGTTCCTGAAAGTTGAGAAGTCGTACTTCACATCTAAGTTGCTGTCATTACGGAAATGATTCGCTGGCAAATGGGATTACCGTAATGACAGCTGTTGGCTGTCTCAGCTTTCAGGAACCGATCGTCGTTTTCTCCTTGCTCCTTCTTCATACCAGGTGGAGGAACCGAGTAAAACTTGTCAGCTTTCAGGAACCGTTCAGCTTTTATTGATAGCACAAATGTTTGTGTAATTATGGTGTTCCAAAGTAGGCTAGTGTGAATGTCGCCGGGAATGCCATCGGTGTTAAAGGGTTAAAAAAAACCCAACATCTGACACCAAGAAGAACCTGTTGTGTTTGGATGGAGCAGAGGAGAGGACAGTGGAGGTTTGGTGGAGGAAATGTGCAGCAAGTTGGTGATTTGACATTCAGCAAACTTCTTTACAAACACTGTACAAACCTGATAAAGTTATATAATCATATATAATGTTACACGTTTTCAGTAGAACGTAAGAGAAGTAACGCCTACGAGACACAACTACTGGATGTACGCAGACTATGGTGTAAAAACATGATGTCAGCTGCAAACGTCATTTATAGATCCATAACTCTCTGTCTCTCGTCTTCTGTCTCAGTGGTCATTTGGAGTCACCATGTGGGAGATCGCTACAAGGGGCCAGACGCCATACCCGGGGGTGGAAAACAGCGAGATTTACGATTATTTGAGACAGGGAAACCGTCTCAAACAGCCTCCAGACTGCCTGGACAGCATGTGAGTGTCAGCTCCTGCGCTTCACAAACACTTCTCCATGAAGCAGCTGCTTTTCTTTAACTCTTTAACTCACGCTAGCATTATTTGTGCCATCAGAACACACCCAAAGTTGAGATGTTGCACTTCATATCCAGGTTGTTGTCGTTACGTAAATGATTCGCTGGCTCCCAGCAACAGAGCGAATGGGATTCATGACAGCAGCATGGTTGTTGGAACCAATCAACATTTTCTCCTTCTCCTAGCTCCTTCTTCACACCAGGTAGAGGAACTAAGTGCAACTTCTCAGCTGTCAGGAACGGTTCAGGAATGTTTTCTGATCACATATTTACACTATTCCAAAGTATGCTGGCGTGAATGTACATGCTGGGGATAACCGTTCTAAAGTGTTGAAGGGTTAATAGATTTCCTCTGAACATGTCCTGTCTCCCTGCAGCTACGCCCTGATGTTCTCCTGTTGGCTGCTGAGCCCCAAGGACCGCCCGTCCTTTGAGTCTCTGCGCTGCGAGCTGGAAAAGGCCCTGGAGGATCTACCGGACGCCCAGGACCCAGATGAGATTTTGTACGTCAACATGGACGAGTCTTCCATGGAACTTGGAGCTGTCGGCGGCCGCGACCCCCTCTGCGTGTCGTCTCCTCTTGGCCTGAAGGGGCTGGACTCTGTGACCACGGTGGAGGTGCACCACCCCAACCGCTACGTCCTTTGCCCTCAACACGAAACCAACCGAGCCCTCTCCGACTCCCTGGAGAGTCTGGACATGCCGGTGTCGTCGTCCACGGCCACGCTGCCGCTCCAGCGGTCCTGCCGCTCCTCCCCCAACCCCACTCCACCTCCGACCTCCAGCTTAGAGCTGCTGGAGGACAGGGATGGGTCCAGGAAAATACCCTGGCAGTGATGACCTCACTTTTAAGACAAGACTGCCAAAGTGTGCCATGATTCCACAGCAGCCTCGTGACACTGACTGCAAGAACCCTATTGTGCCCTTTTGTATATTTTTGCACAAATGCACCCACAAACAAACAGCCGAAGACTTTTGAAGGACTGGGAACACGTTCCTCAGTCCCTCCTCCCTCTGTCCTTTAAAATGAGCATGTTTAAATTTAATGTGCGATTGCTGTAGCGGGACTGTTACGACCAAGTTTAGACTGCAGCACAATCATGAGAAATGAAGTCACAGTCGCCATAGCAATAACAAGCCACCACTGCCAAACCTCCTGTACGCAGCAGAAACGACCTCCTCCATGTAATTAAGCTTAAAAAAAACAGCAACAGCAACCGCCTCCGTGAAACCAGCTCCGACACTGCCAGCCTGGATATACACGCCTGAATAAGCTCTTTGAGGAAAAAGTTCCTCCGATGGAAACACAACTCTGCCATCAGTGGAGACAAACATAGACCTGCAGGAAAAAGCAGCAGCGTCTTTTTCTTTTTCCAAAACTGTTCATCTGCTGACGACAGCGCACACAGTGACAAACAGATTCCAACAATAGCCTGGAGAAGAGGCTGCTGTGTAAAGAACTCTGTAGACTAAAAATCCACTGCAGGTTGTATTGATTATTGACCGTTGTATTGATTATTGGTTGAAAACAAACAGCACACCTCCACATCTGTTATTGAACGCAGATGAAACCAAAATGTTGATACTGATGCTGCCACGTTGTTCTGTTGATGTCATGTGAGTTGGTTTTCAACCATCAGGTTTGTAAAACCAAACGCATCCAAAAAACAAACATCGGTCTGACAAGAGCAACCAAACTGGACCAAACTATACAGCAATCTGCCTCTAGGGGGCGATACGGCTTCACTGCCACGGTATCTGTCTATGGTCTGGATTCTACGGATGTTTCAGTGGCGGTCAAACACGTACCGACTGTGGCTCTACATTTCTGTCATCACTCAGGACACTTTGCTGAACAAGGACCCCGGGCCAGATTCTCCAATCTGTTCTTAAGAAAAATGTTAAGTCATGTCTTAAGATCTAAATAAGAAGTTCATAAGAAAGTTCATCAATGCAATTCCTCAATATATATTCTTAAGAATCGAATCTTACAAATTTAACATTTTTCCTATTTACAGATTTCTTAGAATATTAAATTATGTAAAATCTGACATGAGCTGTTGGTGACTGTTCAATCTACTAGCTTGTATGAACAGACATAAACAGGTTCTCGACCCGACACAGATAAAACAAAAATGACAGTTAATGTAGGTGTATGAGAAGCTTGACCTACTTGTCAAAACTTGTCTAGAACCTGTTGAAAAATATGATATTGAGGCTTAGATTTCACTGCAGGAATTAGAAGACAATGTCCAGGTTGTTGACCTGAAATTAAGAACAAATTTGAGAACTTTATTTGAAAACAATACCATTTATTCTTTTGGTCTTTCTTGAGAAAAACCTTAAAGAAAGTTGACAAACTTGTTTCAAACTTAGTGAGAATATCACTTTTTCTATTTTTTATTCTTTAGATTGAATTCAATTTTTTAAAAATGGACTTCAGTTTTTGTTTTCTTCAGAAGGTTTCGTGAATCTGGCCCCCAGTCTGGAGGGTGACGTCTGAGGGTACGAGACAGAAGGAGGAGCCTCCTCCAACCTGCCTCTGGCATCTTCTATGCTGGTGTTTGTTTTTGTACGACCTTGCACTAACTTTTATATCAATGTCTGTCCTGTTTGTGTTTTTGTATATCTTTTATGCTTTTTCACTCCGTGTGTAAACGGCGCTCGTCCTGTAGATGCCCATTTCCGTCCAGAACATCCCGTGAAAGCAGCAGAGGCAGTCGAGCTCCGTTTGAACACGTGCGGTACGAAGACATCTCAGTTATTTTGGTCTTCACAGGTTTAGCGCTGTAAATATAAGACTGTTACCAGGAGTAGTAGGGATCATCCGCAAGGAAACTGCATCGTGCACGCACTTATTTAAATGGAGATTTCTTTGGCGCATCATTTGGACATTTGAATGAATCAGAGAAGAACGCGTTTCGAAGGTACTCCATCACCATACAGAGTTCTTTAACAATTACTTTTATAAGATGATGTCTGAATACCTTCGGTACTTATCTGTGTTTTTTTTCATCATTTGAATGTAGACTCGCCTGTTGTCACTCAGAGTGATTTGTACATTTTGGTGTAAAGAAATACTTTCCTAAACTAATGTTCAGCCTTAAATCTCACACTTTTGGTGTGAGAAGTGCCTTCAGTGAGGCAGTGTTGTGCGTCACACTCGGTGTGTGTGATGTTCATGATCCTCCTGTTCTATAATGACCTTTATTTTGTCCTTGTCATGATTTGCAAACAAAGTTTTATACAGTACCTGCAGTATTTTGTATAAGAAATAAACGTGGTCTTCCTGACGTTCAAAGTCATGTTTATTAATTCCGTGAACAACGGCAAAGACACCTGACATGAACGCAGCGGCTCAGGCGATGTCAACAGAGGAAGTGTGTGCGCTTTCAGAAGTGGATGTAGGAAATTTGCACGTCGCCTTCGATCTCCAGCAGGTCGATTTCGGTGAAGGACTGAATGCGGTGAAAGAAGTCAAACAGATGTTGGCCGTTCACAAACACCTTGAACCTCTGGTTCCCACAGCGGATCGACATCTGGGAGACGGAAAACACAGCTGAGCCCCATCAGCACAAAGAGGATTTATTAACATTCACACTTACGTCGAAGTACTGTCCATCCATGAAGGGGTTCACGCTGAGCTCTCTCTCCTCTTGACCCCAGTGACCTTCGATCATGCTGTTTCTCACCACAACCCGGTCCTTCACCCTGGGGTTCATGTGGAGGGCGATGTCCCGAGACCTGCTCACCTTCAAGTTGATGCTCAGTCTCCAGTAGAGAGACAGAGGAGCGTCAGTTCACATCGCACACACACACCCCACACACACACACACACACCTGTTGGCGCCATGGGGTACCATCCCTCTGATGACCACGGTCCTCTTAGAGAACATCCCCCCTGGGATAATGTTGGAGTACGGAACAGGCTGAAGGAACATTATAGGTGAGACACAAAAAGGAAAATATATATAAGAATGAACATTTATTTTCTTTTTATATTTTTTTAATATACACCTGAAAACCAGTAAATATTACTCACAGGGTTGTGGACAGGCTGCCCACCCATACCCTGGAATAACATTAACAGAGGTAAGTTGTGATGACGACCAAACATAACAAAATATCATTTGTATGCAGAACTTGAAGATCCTCACTGGCAGGTGTGATCCTGGAAATCCACCCTGATCAGAAGAACACATTACAGAACAGAGCCAATCGGAAAAAAAGCTCAGAAATGTAATTTCAAAACGGAGTTTGTTTCATACCGTTGGTCCTCCTGGATACCCCCCCTGCTGAGAAGGGAAGGTCCAGTGTTAATAGATGCACCTCCAACAATCAGTCAGGCGACAATGGCCTCTCGTACTCACCCCCATCCCTCCTCCATCTCCCATACACCCTCCTCCCATTCCGCCCCCAGTGCCGTCCGGGTATCCTCCCTGCTGAGCAGCAGTCAATATGTCGAAAACATCTTAACTGACATTTCAAATGATACATACGGACAAACAAGGGTTCATACTTACCCCCATTCCTCCTCCCATACACCCTCCACCCATACCGCCTCCTGGGTACCCTGGGTACCCTCCTGGGTACCCTCCTGGGTACCCTCCTGGGTGTCCTCCTGGGTACCCTCCTGGGTACCCTGGGTATCCTCCCTGGACAACATTCAGGAGAAGCAAATATGTGTACAAATACCACAGTACAGTACAGTGTTGGTATCAGCTGGCACAGCTCAAACACATTGAAAGGAAAGTGTACAACAACATCCCCCCACACCGCCTACTGGATATCCTCTCTGTGGCGGGACATCAGCAACATTTTAAAAACATTGTGTAACGGAAGCACAAGCAGAGGGTGCATTAAATGTACTTACTCCCATTCCTCCGCCCATCCCGCCTCCCGTGCCTCCACCCTAAGAAGAAGGATAAACACACAGTTCTGTTTCATTCTATGTAGCTGGTACCTGTGTTCAGAGTTATGTCATTTATGACACGCACGGTAAAACCTGTTGGGTGTGATGATGATGAAGGTCACACACTGATACTTGATACCTAAAGTCGAACCAAAACCTGAGGTGCTACTGTAAAATTCACTCAAGTGGTGACCTCTGATAGTCCCCTAGCAACCACATCATCCCCGTAGAAACCAACATTAACCCCCTAACAACCACCATCAACATAGTGTCATGTTAATTCTGGTCCAAAAAACAACACACAAACAAACACACAGACACACAAATATACAAGTATACTACACATACATACATTATAAATCTACTGATACAAGGCTACATATATTGTAAATAACACATCTTTGCTTCTCACCCCGATGACATTGATGGTCTGGATGGAAACGTCTCCTGCGATGTGCATTGCGCACACTGTCTCCACAGGGATACGATGTTTGAAGGTGTGAAAGTCTTTTCCATTGACTTTGACCTGTGTCACAACACAGTTTAATATGACATCAAGTGTGTGAAGTCAGAATTAGAACGTCAGCGTGCGTTCACTCCGTGCTGCACTGACCTGGTAGCCCTTGGAAGTGACCACAACGACCATCTCGAAGGCCTTGCCCTTGCTGAATGGCATGTCCCGAATCTTGTCCTCGGACTTCCAGGATCCATTGTGGCGAGAGTTGAACACCACCTTGTCCCAGCCGTCGAAGCGAGGATTGAAGTGAAGGGCGACGTCGCTGGACTCGGCAGGTCCACACAGCAGGTTGACAAAGAACCTGTTGTAAAATCAAAAGCCGTGTTAAACGTCAGACAGGTGGAAGGCAGGTGGAAGGCAGGTGGGGACATCTCCCTCTGCCCACTGATCGAAGAGGGTGTGTCGATGTTTGAAAAGGGAGGAACGACGGTAAAAGTGGAGCTGCTTTGATTTCCAACAATGGAGACAAACTCCTCGCGCCCTCTGTCCCATGACACACTGTTCCTTCTGTTTGCCTGTGGTGAATCAACTGATAACCGTTTGTTCTCACAGTTTCACACACTCACTCCCATTCGGAAGGCTCTTGTTTACAACTCACAGCGGACGCTGATGTCACGTGAGACTCACCTGGTGATGTTCTGGGGAACGGATCCCTGGATGTAGATAGACGTTCCCTTTCTCAGGCCTCCGTAAATGGGCCCCAGGTAGGGAATTCTCTGGAAGCAGACACATCTCCACAAGTCAGTCACATTCAGTGTCGTTACCATGGAGACAACACCTTAATCTCACTTCCTGCTGTTACTGGATGAACTCCAGTAACATATTAACCTTTTTTATTTGTTCTTTGTAGGAACGCTCTGTATCGTATGTATCTATGTGTATCTTAAAGTCTTTTTAATGTTTTTTTAATTCATTATCTGTGAATACATACATTAAGTTTTACTTTTTTGTTTTATAATGACATTTATTAATGTGTAGCTTTGCTTGGATAATTTGGATAAAACAAGTTTAATGATAACTGCAACGGACTGGTCCAGATAATAATTTCAGAAAGTTAAATTATATGGGAGTTACATTTTCAAAATGTATCTTTTCATGTATCTTCATACATCAGCACACTTAATGTATATTATTCTACCATTAAATGAACTTTTCATTATGTTTTAATTGTAAATATCTGCAATAAACACTGACAACAAACAACCAAGTCAGTTCTGTTAAATTTACACCGTAATTAACATACACAAACTTATACTGTGTATCACAGATCAGGTACTCACGGGGCTGTAGATGGGCTGGTAGCCTGGAGGAGCCACAAACGCCATGGTAGCAGGAAGTCACAGGAGAGCCGACGCTGCCGAATGTCTCATTTTATACGAGTGCTGAGGGAGGGGCAGCGCACCAAACTCAAACGCCATATTTATTTTAGAGGCACGAGATGCACATTAACCTTTGACCCAGCAGACGAGCAGCGATTACAGGACACAAGGAATGTTTTCTGTCCGTTCAAGCATTGTTAATTAATCACAGTTTTTGTAGAAATAAACAAAGTCTGTAGGAGAGAAAATAGAAGAACTCTAATCAGAACTTCATTAATCATCAGTCAGGTTGTTTTACTGCCCTGAGAGTGCACTAATAGCAGAAAGGTGCGTGTGTTTGAGAGAGAGGTGAAATATTACTGCAATCCTGACAACTCCAAGCACACACGTACACACGGGTGTAACATTTACTTTAGATAAAACTGGGACACGACCGTGAAAATCTATTGGTTGATAAAACGCAGGAATGTGAACGTCAACACAAGTTCTCTTTGCTCAGCATGAACGTGGAAATACAGAGCTGCTGCAGTGTGAAGGCTTTTATGAACATGACCAGACCTTTGAGACATTTTCACCCACACACAACCACATGTCACCTGAACAAGAACAATAAAAACAGGATTTAGTTGTAGACACAGGGTTCCACCTGCTGTTCTTCAGCATCCCACGAGATGGAGCCAAAGACATTTGTCAACCTGGTTTTCAACTCATTCTCTTTCCACTTTTGCAAACAATTTGTTAAACATTCTGTAAACAAGTGTTATTGAGTTGATTTCTGCCTTTAATTTTTTAATGTATTTTCTGTTGTACCTGAATTGTCTTGTCTAGAGCCCAAAGCAACAGGCGTGTGGCGCATAGGAGTGTCTCAGTCACTTGCGAGTTAGAGAGTCTAAAGAGGTTGGACTTACTCTGAGAATTAATTCGGTGAGTTAGGTGAGTTTTGTGCGCGTCATTCAATCAGCCAATCAGAGTGAGACCTCTAATTCATTTTAAAAATGGACATCATGTCTGGAGGGCATGGCGGTTTGCTAGTTAGATGGTGGACTGACCAAGTGGAAAGTGCAAAGGGAAAGCTGAAGAGACAGAGATCCTTGTGCAGGTGTCTCTAATAAAACAAAGAGCTGACTAAAAACCCTTGGAACATTGTTCAAACCTGTTTTCATCAGATAACAGAGCAGCTCATTTAGTTCATTTACTAGACGGTGAGGACACATGGAGTGAAAATGACAGCTGCACCTGCATCTAAACACCAATGACACTTGCAACATGGAGTATGCGCGTGTATAAACTGGGCCCACAAACTTCCCGTGCCTTTTTGTCAATAACTCCATATCCTTATTATCAGTTTGACCTTTCGTTCTAAAACCTTTCTGCGACTCTTTGAAAGAATATGAGTTCCTGTTTAAACCATACACACACAGGCGCAAACGCGTGCGCACACACACACACACACACACACACAAGTTCACACAAATGTTGTCCTGTCAAACACTGAAGGACAAAAGCCTTCAGCCAGCAGATGTTTGCATGCGAATGAGGACAATCTGTCCATCTCTCCTTAAAATAATGTTTTTATTCTGAGTTGAGTCAGAGGACACAGTCAGGTGGACAGAAACGGTCCATGTTCAGACCATCAGCTGTCTCTGTGTGGACAATTTCACACGTCAGTCATCGGACCTGAAGAAGCAGCTCTGCGTCAGAAGCTACTAGCCAGAAAAAAAAACAAGGCGGAGAGTGTTGCAAAGAGTGTGGTGCACGTTGCAAAGCTGTTCTGATGGCAGCGCCATGAAACACAATTGAGATTGATGCTTCACACTTTGACAAATAACAGTGGATTCCAACAAACTGCGACCAGAACAACCTAACTAGCAAAAAAAAAAAAAAATCATCATGGTTCATGTCTGCCATCATGTCATCATTGTTTATATCATCTGAAGCCCAAAACAAAAATAAATTAATGTTTCAGGGATTTGTTAAAATATGTCCAAATCAATGAAACAGATGTCCAGATTGTATACAATAAATACATTCTTATCTTGATGCGCACGCACACACACACACACACACACACACACACACACACACACACACACACACACACACACACACAC
>CAAKHB010005425.1:0-10300 GCA_901007665.1 Aeoliscus strigatus
GAGGTTTGCTCTAGAGAGAAGAGGAATGAAGGTCAGTCGTAGCAAGACAGAGTATATGTGCATAAATGAAAGGGAGACCAGTGGAAAAGTGAGGTTACAGGGAGCAGAGGTGGTGAAGGTGAAGGAGTTTAAGTACTTAGGATCAACAGTGCAGAGTAGTGGAGACTGTGGAAGAGAAGTGAAGAATAGGGTGCAGGCAGGGTGGAACAGCTGGAGAAAAGTGTCAGGAGTGATTTGTGATAGAAGAGTTTCAGCTAAGGTGAAGGGAAAGGTTTACAGGACTGTGGTTAGACAGCTATGATGTATGGTTTAGAGACACTAGCGATAGGCAGAAGACAGGAGGCAGAGCTGGAGGTGGCAGAGTTAAAGATGCTGAGATTCTCTTTAGGAGTGACCAGGATGGACAGGATTAGGAATGAGGTCATCAGAGGGACAACACAGACAGGAAGGTTAGGAGAAAAAGCTAGAGAGGCTAGATTGAGATGGTTTGGACATGTGCAGAGGAGGGACAGTGGAGACATTGGTAGGAGAATGTTAGAGATGGAGTTGGAGGTAGGAGACAGAGAGGAAGGTCAAAGAGGAGGTTTATAGATGCAGTGAGGGAGGACATGGAGGTAGTTGGAGTCAGAGTAGAGGATACAGAGAACAGGGAAAGATGGAAATCGATGATTCGCTGTGGCAACCCCTGAAGAGGGACAAAGCCGAAAGAAGAAGAAGAAGAAGAGTCACAATGTCAGATTTTGCTGATCTTCAAGGAAATAATCCCACTTCCATGATTTTATTATTAAAAAAACATTTTTTAAAAAAGCTTCCATACGAGGAAGCATGTTTTTCAATATAAAACATATTTTTAGATATAAAACATGTCATGGCTTCATATTGGGGAGAAAGAAATAGTCTTAACTCAATGTTGCTGGAAGCTGGCGGGTCGTTACCGTAATGACAGCAACGTGGCTGTGAAGTGGAACTACACCTTGTCATCTCCCTGCTCCGGCCGGTGTAGTCTGGCCAAGCACCTAAGAGGGATGGTCATCAACTGTTGGACTGTCTCTTAGAAACCTTCATACTGTTGACGGCACTGGGCAGGCACGCACAACGCCTGTTCCTGGTCGCGGACAAGTCCTAGACAGAGACAGACGGCCTTGTTGCTGATTTATCATTTTTTCACGTGAATATTTCTATTTCTGTTCCTCCCCCCTCAGGTCACACGGTGCGTAACATCCAGGCCTTCTCCGTCCTCCAGAACGCCTTCCTGCGGGCAAAAACCAGCCGTCTGGCCTGCATGCTGCTGGACGCCATCGGGAACATCTACGCCGCCGAGCCCTCCAACTACTTCATCCTCGAGTCGCAGCACACGCTTTCGCAGTTTGCCGAGCGAGTGGCCAAGCTCCCGGACGCCCAGGCCAAGTACTTTGAGCTGCTGGAGTTTGTCGTCTTCAGCCTGAACTACGTGCCGTGCAAAGAGCTGTTCAGCGTCAGCGTGCTGCTCAAGTCGAGCACGTCGCACACCTGCAGCATCACGGCCGTGCGGACGCTCCTGAAGCTGGCCCGACACGACCCGGTGTTCAGCGACGTGCTGAGGGAGGTGGGTCTGCTGGAGGTGCTGGTCAACCTGCTGCACAAGTACGCTGCCTTGCTCAAAGATCCGGCGTCCCAGCAGCAGCCTCACAACAACGACCAGGGTGAGCGGACTGTCACAGAACTGTGGAGAACCATTGTTCTGTCGGAGCTTTGGCTTCAGACGCCTTCCAGAGCTCATCGCTCTATGATGTAGATACGCCAGAGATTTGACGCAGAAGCATAAATCTGACTCCACTTGTCTTCCTGCACCTGCAGCTGACTGTAAACACAACACGCTAGCGGAGGAGCAGAAGCAGCTGGCCTGGCTGGTGATGGAGACGCTGACAGTGCTTCTGCAGGGCTCCAACACCACCAACACCAACGCAGGTAACAGACGGACACTCACTGGTCACTTTACCGTCCCTCCTCTTCCACCACGTGTGGTGATGAAAACAGGCACCAATACTGGGACATTATCGTCTTAGATTCATCGTATGGATGCTAAAAAATTCACTGATCATCATCAAAACATGACTTTAGCATTTGAAATAACGTGGATGTTGTTCATTGACAAATAGCTCAAAAATATTAGCAATGTTCATATCCTTCACTCTGAGCGCTGTTTGTCATTTCAATAAGTAAAACTAAGACCAACCCTCCCTCCCTGGGTGGGCTCCAACCCCCGACCTTTGTATTAACAGACAGACCCACTAACCACTATTCCACAGAGACAGTCCACTGCTGCTATTGTGGAGTTCTAGACTGGATCCAGATGGTTCCAGAACACCACCAACATTTAATCATCTGGTCCCGGTCGATCAGCAGCAGTTACTGAACATTTCATACGTTGATGACTTTGGGTTCTTTTGCTGACAGACAAACAGACTAATGCTGAATTACAGTGGCCGTCCACCTGTTGTTCTTTCAAACATTTATGTAGAGATAAGGTCTCAGACAAACCTTGAGGGGATTATGCATCATGGCGTGCAGGAGCAGTCTTCCGGAGAAGGACGTTGCCATGACAGCGTCTGCTGACGCACAAATTTGTACTTTTAGCCTTTAAATGCTTCCATCAATACGCGTGCTTGCTGCTGAATGTGTTCCTGCAGTCAGATTACAGTGACGAGTCTCCTCAGTGGGCACACTGACAGACTGTCCCCATCAGGTCAGTGCCTTCCTCTGAAGCTTCATGTGACTCAGTGCATCAGGAAGTCACTTTGACACTTACAGCAATCACAAAAACCAATCACAAAACACCTTCATGTGTCCAGTTTGAGACTTGACGAGAAGGAAAATTCAATCCAGGTAAAAAGGTTGTAGCTTCTTTTCATAAAGTCGAATTAAGGTCAGAGATGTTCGAGTTCATTCTGTTCTTCCTGCCACATCAGTGTTTCCCCTACGTTTATAGCATTGGGAATAAACTAACACAACTTCTAATTCCAACCCCACTTTTCACATTTATTTAAAATAAAATATATAAATAGAATAAATACAATAATAATAGATAGATTAAACTATATTAATTACATTAATAATAATATTAATAATAATAAACTATTTAGAGGCAGAAGTGGCGATGGAGTTGGTATTTTGCTGTGTTGCAACACATCCTGAATATAATGACAGGGGAAACACTGCATATAATTATTGTTTAACAGCTGTTCACATCTGTGTGGTGGAACAGGAGACCAAAGTCATTTCTGTAAACAAACAGCATTAAACGTTGATCTAACCCAACGTCTCCCTTCCTTTCCCTCCAGCTCTGTTCAGGGAGTTTGGCGGCGCCCGTTGCGTCCACAACATCGTGAAGTACCGTCAGTGTCGAGAACACGCCCTGCTCATCATCCAGCAGCTCGTCCTGTCGCCCAGCGGAGACGACGACATGGGAACTCTGCTCGGCCTCATGCACTCGGCGCCGTCCAGCGAACTGCAGCTGAAGACGGACATACTGCGGGTGACAAACACACGCGCACCATGAACATATGCAAAATACTGTCGATTGTGCAGCTGAGATAAGCTTTGAACGATGAGGACGCGACGGCAAAAAGTCTGTAACTGCAAAAAATTAGTATGCTTTTGAAGCGCCGCTGCGAGTGGTAATCGCTTCTTATAAAGGCACGTACACACTGGATGAGAGGATGGCGCCTGGTTTTCTCAAGCATAATTACATTTTCCGCTTCTTCACAGAGGTAATTCTCACGCCTCCAGAAGGTTCTGGTCGGATTAACATGTCAGCATTCCTCCTTCTATTTTACTAATCAGGGATTTTCAATATAACAAAAATAAATTGAAAGAGAACTTTATCAAATCCTCTTTAAGGGTTCTCGTCATCATCGTTAGGGTTTTTATTTTGTTGACAATAATGCGCTGCAGGGTAAACACCAAACTGATTAACCTTTTGGAACGGGCACGTTTAACCTTGGAATCCTGGAATATACCAGCACATAGTCTCAGCCCGGTGCAGTTTACATCCTGTGATTGGTGTTAAAATATGCGTGCTGAGTCATGAAATGCAGCAGGAAACAGCTGACTCAACAACACCACAAATCACCTCTGGAGTCTGCAATCATCTTATCTCAGTTTCAAAGTTCTGCCATAAATTAACATGATAAACGTCTGTTTAAACTATAATTACACAGTATTTGTTTCCTTGTGGTATCAAGCCAGCACTCGTGTTTTTTAAAATAGATGCTGCCTCTGCTGCACAGTGGAGCTGGAAGACATTTAATGATGAAAAATATTATCCGCCGTCAATAAAGGTACCTTCCTGCTGTCGTCAGACCTGCAGTTAAATTCTGCAGAGAAGTCCCAGAAATAAACAAGGACACACACTGAATGTTCTTGTTTTATCCTGCATCATTCAACAGAAACGTTGCCACCCCCTGCTCTCTGCTGTCGTCATTCAAACATCCAACGTTTGCTCTCCAATTATCAGGCTGCGTTTTGGTCCCTGAACTTGTATCTAGGTTACGGTTTGAGGTTTTGCTTTAAGGTGTTTGAAGACGCACGGCGGCATGAATCCCAAACAGAAAACCCACAGGGGCTTGTGAACGCCTCGTCGTAAAAGAGGAGAAAGTGAAGACCTGACTGAACGAGGAGTCAAAAAGACAAACGGCTTGAAAAGTCAACAGGAAAAGGAGTTCTCAACAAGAAAAATGAAATGGTTTTAATGAATGGATGGATGGATGGACGGATGGATAGAAGGGTGGATAGATGGATGATGAATGATAGAAAGGTAGATTGATAAAGATGTGGATAAATACATGGATGGATGGATAGATGATGGGTGGATGGATGGATGATCGAAGGGTGGATAGATGATGGGTGGATGGATGATGACAGACGGATGGATGGATGATAGAAGCGTGGATAGATGATAGATGAGAGAGTGGATGATGGATAGAATCATGGATGGATGACGGATGGATGATAGAATGGTAGATAGATGGAGGGGATGGATAGACACAAGAAAGCTAGATGATGGATGGATGATTGACAGAAGGGAGAAAGAGATGGGTAGAGACAGAGGGTGACAGCAGCAGAGACAACAGGTAGAAATCGACGTAGTAGACAGATGTTGTTCCAGATGAAAATGTCCGTTCCAGCTGTTGAGTCCCCGAGATCCAACACACTGAGGAGGATGCTGCTCTCGCGAGTTCCTGTGGAGGATGTGTTCAGTATCTTCATGCTCTCTGTGCCGACAGGCTCTGTTAGCGGTGCTACGTGAGAGTCACCGCACCCGCACCGTGTTCCGGAAGGTTGGCGGCTTCGTCTACGTCACCTCGCTGCTGGTGGCCATGGAGCGCTCGCTGTGCCAGCCGCCCCGACACGGCTGGGAGCGCGTCAACCAGAACCAAGTGTTTGAGCTGCTGCACACGGTCGTCTGCACGCTGACCACCGCCATGCGCTACGAGCCCGCCAACTCCAACTTCTTCCGCACCGAGATCCAGTACGAGAAGCTGGCTGATGCTGTGAGGTAAGTTTGAAAGGTGGCTTCTGAAACGTAGCTTCTTCTAATCAGTCCATCGGGGGTCACCAACGTGGTGGCTGCGGGCATCAGGTACCGGTAGCCTGCAGGGACCTGGGGAGATGCCAGCAGCCCTGGTGTAGAAATAGCACTGCAATCTTTGGAAAAGGAAACTAAGGCAGAAATATCTGAAAATTGATATTTTCACTAGTATCAAACTGATTACCCTTTGGATAACTCAATACCTTAAAAAAATCTTAAAAAGCACTTAAAATAAGACGCACCAATTTAGACAGACTTAACTGACAGAATAATCTGTCAGTTGAACAAAATTACTTTGCTTGTAATAAGAAAAATCTCTTGTTCCACTGGTAGATTTTTCTGCTTTTTTTAAAAAATAAATCACATTGTCACATGATGTGTTTTATTTTAAGTGTAAAGAGTTTTAAACTAGAAATGAGATATTTTGATTACAAACAAGACAAATAGTCTAAGATAACGTTTTGCAATGTAGCATCAGTGTCAAATTGGCTTAGGACTCATGCCCTGATACTTCAAATATGCAGAGAAATGTTTTTGTGTACCATAGGTGTCAATTTCAGGGGGACGGAGAAAGAGCAGAACACGATCGCTGATCAAAGCTGAAGTAAGATAGAGAACAGAGACGGAGCAGGACACGATCGCTGATCAGTGCCGAACTAAGATAAAGAGCAGAGACGGAGCAGGACACGATCACTGATCAAAGCTGAACTAAGATAGAGAACAGAGACGGAGCAGGACACGATCACTGATCAAAGCTGAACTAAGATAGAGAACAGAGACGGAGCAGGACACGATCACTGATCAAGGCTGAACTAAGATAGAGAACAGAGACGGAGCAGGACACGATCGCTGATCAAAGCCGAACTAAGATAAAGAACAGAGACGGAGCAGGACACGATCGCTGATCAAAGCAGAACTGAGATAAAGAACAGAGAAGGAGCAGGACACGATCGCTGATCAAAGCAGAACTAAGATAAGGAACAGAGACGGAGCAGGACACGATCGCTGATCAAAGCAGAACTAAGATAGAGAACAGAGACGTGGACCAGTACCGTGGACCTTGACTTTGAAGTCCATGGTACTAATCGCCATCATGGGCGTCCTCGCAGCCCCTGTTCAAAACCCACCTGGGACAGTAATGTCCAGTTCTATTTGTTGTCTGTTTCGCCAAGTGTCCGGTAGGAGACGCAATGTTCTAAGAGGGTTTTCTCACTTTGCCTCCCGTCCGTCAGGCTGCTGGGCTGTTTCTCCGACACGAAGAAGCTGGGGCCCACGGGTGTGTTCCCGTCCAACTCCCAGCCCTTCCAGAGGCTGCTGGAGGACGAGGCTGCTCCTGGAGGATGTGCAGGAGAGAGTGTGTGTCCCACGCTCAAACACTGCAGCAAACTCTTCATCTACCTGTACAAGATGGCCACCGACTCCTTCGACAGGTTGGTGCATGGACGGGGACATTTACTGGTGGTGGTGTGTGAGAGCAAGCTGAAGTAGCTTTTCAGGCCAGCAGATACCACATTCACTGATCAGTTGTTAAAAAAAAAAAAAAAAAAGGGAACCAACCCCCCCCAAACAAACAAACAAACACTTGGTTTTACCGTTACCACCGTGCACAGTACTAGCATCACCATTGTTTGTCCTCCGCTTACAGTCATGGGGGGTGTGAGTCTACGAGGAAAAACTGCAAAAGTGACTTGTGATCGCAGTCAGTGTATTAGTTCAGTTAGTTAGTAACAGTCCCACTTTTTATGTCTGTTTCTACTGAAAAAACAAACACATGTATTTCAAATCGGTTTCATTTTATTGCCCGTTTTGTGACTTAATAATTAACTAATGGGAGGTGGAGTTGTGACATGGGTTTGACAGCGGACCGGGCGATCGTGGATCAGTGGAGGTGATCTGTGTGGGTGGGTGGATGCTGCGGTGCTGTGACACAGTGGAGTTTGGGTCAGTGATGGAGTGCTTTTATCTGACAGTGTCATTAATGTCTAACCCTACCTGTGTGTCCACGCACCGCGACAGAAAACCATCGTGCTCGATCCAGAGGGGAAACGTGTAGAGACCGTTTGGAGACAGAGACGACGTGTGTCTGATGAACAGGAGAAATAACATTCAGTTTGATTAATACAGGAAATGTAGGAAAGTTCTTCAATGTCGGCCGGTGTCATCTGGCACTACAGAGAAAATCATTAACTAGTCCACTTAAGGGGGGCTGGGCGCCCCCTTACACAATGGTAGGGGAAACACTCCATCTCCCTTCAAAACCAAAAAGATCCCTGAGACCTTATGGTCAGCTCTTTTAAATGAAGGATGACTAAACAACAAGAGGAGTAGATACTGGTACCACACTCGTCAGCCCCGGTGACGTCACTGAATGTCCAGTGTGTGAACTCCAAGCTGATGCTCTGGTTCTCTTTCCACTAACAGCTTCTTTTCCTCTTCTTCTGTCTTCTTCCTCCTCCTCTAACCTCCGGCGCCGTCTGGCTGCAAATCCTCGGCCTGCACGACTGTGTGTCCGTGCACATGTGTGTCTCATTCCCCGTTGCTCTTCCGTTTGATCCCTTTGCTCCCACTTCTGTTTCTTGGTGAACCTTCTTTTTTGCCATTTCTGTGTGTGTGTGTGTGTGTGCTGCCACTCAGTCGTGCGGAGCAGGTGCCTCCCTGCCTGACTCATGAGACCTCTCTGCCCTCTCCATGGGGCACACCAGCAGTCTCCAGGAAGAGGTAGTTCCATCACTCTGCCCCCCCCCATCCCCCTACAAATACACTTACACACACTCTCCTGCCTCTCAGCTGACACTAACACACACGGCTGGTGGTGAAACACTCAGGAATGTTTCCAGGTGTCATGCTGCGACCGTGTCAGAGTGAATGATGAGTCATCCTGTGGTGAAGGAGTCATTAATTATGCATAAAGAAGAGACGGTTGTTCTGTTGCGTGACATTGATGTAAATAAACAGAAATGAAACCAAGCAGTGGATTGGTGCCTAACAGGTCAGCTGATCACTGCTGTGTGTGTGAGTTTGCAGCAAACTGGACAGATTTGAATTGTTTTACTTTGAAGTGACTATTCCCTGTGCGATTATAATTTTTTTTTTCAAGGACTCCACTTCAGCTTGATGAAACGGTGCTTTAGGCCATGTCCCCACATACCAAATCAGTCTTTTTTCCTCCATCTTCCTTAACATCGTATCCATATAATTGCATGACAAATGGCTCCATTGTAAACAACTCAGCACGCTATAGTTCATACTCCAGGCCTGTAGGTGGTGCTGAAATTCATCAAAAATGGAGAAGAAGACAACCTTGCTCCTTGGTGGTGGATCTAAGATGAGGGTGTGTATGCGGCTGTCCATCATCCTTGTTCACCGTGGTGGCAGAGGAGCAGAATATTCTACCATAACTGACTCACTAAGGTCTCTGTGTCTTAGGTTGCATACTTCTATTAGTCCACTTCTTTGTAGTACAATATGTACTTACTTACTAAGTGTTATGTTAACAGGGTAGTACCGTCTCAAATCAAACAGTGCCACACTTACTGCAAATGACATGAAAATGAAACTTGCTGCCGATACGCTAGCTGCTGCATTTTATAATATTTACCACACATCAACCTCTGACCTCACATCT
Source organism: Aeoliscus strigatus (assembly GCA_901007665.1). Classification (NCBI taxonomy): domain Eukaryota; kingdom Metazoa; phylum Chordata; class Actinopteri; order Syngnathiformes; family Centriscidae; genus Aeoliscus; species Aeoliscus strigatus. Next base: position 9,195 of record CAAKHB010005425.1, read on the forward strand.
TAAACCTCAATCTACAGTGAAGACGACAATTTATCACACACAACATCAATGCCTGAAAATGTGCCGCGGTTTACTAACAGCACGGCAACGTCATTCTCCAGGATTCCATCGGTAGGTGATATCCCCCGTGGTGACGCTGGTGTCGCTGTTGTCCGCCATCATGACGGTCATCATTTCAACGTCACTAAGATGGAGACGTTGAGGGTGGAACGTGTCCATCGATCCACAATGGACTTTTCTGAGTGAAACAATCGAGTGAATGTAGGACACTACATTTAGACACACAACTATCCTCTGCAGCACAAACACAAGAATGTCATCTGCCATCGTTGTTATTCGTGGGCGTTGATTTATTGGGGACACCCAATTGTTTTTTGTTTTGTTGTTGTTTTTAATGACGATATAAAACTCTCCAGTAGGTTTTTGTCACTGATGGACTGATTCACTGTGGATGAACTGTAGATCAGTTAGAAATATCTAGTTTCAATATGCGTTCATCTACGTCATTCATATCTAAAATGTCAAGGCTAGAGGTCTAGGGGTGGCGCGATGACATCGCCATCATCAAAGTATGCAGTATTCTGTCCAAACGAGAAATTGACACAGCGTTTGCTGGATCCGTCTGAATGATCGACCAAAAACTACGCAGGACGTGGTCTGAGCTGCAACAACGGTGAAGTCTCACCTCTGGATCAGCTCCAACCATCCATATTTATGAGGCCACTAATCGCACAGATGACACCAGCCCTGTCCTGGTTTGTGTTCTTCATTAAAAGGTTTTTGTCCACTTTTATCTGAGGACGTGTGTGTGTGTGCGTGCACCGTCTCGCTCAGTGTTGCTCTGGCGCTGCGTGCGTGTGACCAAACTTGTTGTGTTTGCGGCTGGTTTGTTTGCTTCCTCAGATTAATTAAGTCCAGAGAGAACAGCTGGCAGCCACAAGAACAACTTTCATGTCCCACATCCAGCCCTTTAGGCTGACTTCAGTCTTTCCACGCTGCCTTCCCTCCCGGTGGGGGGATTCACCGTTTGCAGCAGCAGCAGCAGCACAACGCCTGTTTTACCTACGTACCCCTTTGCACGTGGTGACAGATCTGCCTCCAGTTTG
>CAAKHB010005425.1:10320-21153 GCA_901007665.1 Aeoliscus strigatus
ATGTCCCACATCCAGCCCTTTAGGCTGACTTCAGTCTTTCCACGCTGCCTTCCCTCCCGGTGGGGGGATTCACCGTTTGCAGCAGCAGCAGCACAACGCCTGTTTTACCTACGTACCCCTTTGCACGTGGTGACAGATCTGCCTCCAGTTTGAACGCAAACACTCAGCTTTAGGACCGTTTCAGTGAAGTCATCTCCGGCTCGCTCCGCTGACGGGTCGTGGTTATGCTGGAGCCGATCCCAGCTGTAGGGGCGGGGTACAACCTGGAATCGAACCAGGGGTGGGGTGTCACAGTGGGTGTAGCCACTGCCCTACCGTGTCACTCAAGCGAAATTGTGTGATTGTTCTGAATATTCATGTGGAAGGAGGGGAAAAAAATCCCTCGGATGCTGCGAACACTCAAACACACACTCACACACACGTTCCAAGTTCTGTAGTTGAGGTCTGTTTTGTTGTATTTGAGTTCAGTTATCACCTTTCGTGTCCGTGTTGCACTTTGCAAGAATTATAACATAGTAAAAAACATACATTCTGATTATAAGAATCTATTAAACTACTTCAATTTAACAATCATTTTCTTATATTATCATTGTACACCAAAGTCCACTGCTCCAGTTTTCTTATTTGTCTTTTCCATGAAACATAAAATAATAACTTGACTTGGCTGAACTAGTTGGTTCTTCCTTTTTGCCCCTCAGACACGGTTACTACGGTACCTCGGGTCCTCCCGCTCCAGTCAAGGCTCTGACCATGGACCTGAAAGTCCACGTAGTCAACCCCGCCCATCCCTCCTCGTCTTCATCGGACATGGTGGTGATCCACCCCGGGGCTGTCCTGGCCATCCTGGACCTGCTGCCCTCTGTCTCCTCAGACAGTCAGCCTGAGGTGAGGAAATGCAGAAAAGACATGTGCTGACATGCACTTCCTTTTTAAAGTGTCTGTGTGAGTGTGTATGTGTGTGAGGGGGGTGTCTTTTACGACAGAGAGGTCAAGAGACAGTTTGCGTCACAGTAATTTCTGTGTAATGCTGTTGACAGACAAGCACTCATAGAGCAGATCTCCACCAAACTTGATGTAAAAAATGTTTTTTGATAAATGGATCTGCCCAGAAGACATAACCCTTGCATTCTTTGGAGTATCGTAGTTACTGGACTATTTGCGCATCAGAAAACATAGGATGGTTCCTGAAAGCTGAGAAGTGTCACTCTTTTCCTTCTTCACAGCAGGTTGGGGAACTGAGTGACACTTCTCAGCTTTCTGGAACCATCCTACGCATTCTGATGCTTGTCGTCGCGTAGTTACTCTACTCCAAAGTATGCTAGCGTCAATGTATTAGAGTTAATGCTTCCTTTGGACTGTACGACATAGATCTGGGACTGACGTGAGAACAGGAACGTGGTTGGGTAATTTATTCACTGAACAAAGTATAAATAATGACTGCAATAAATGTCTAAAATCTTGGCCTGATGTCAATAAATTGTCTGTTAAAATAAGGAAAACCAAATGCGTGGGTTTTGGAACTAGGAAAAAGGAGATGGAAATATGAAATGAGATTATTTGTGATGACAAGTTTCCATTTTCTGTATATATGTGTTTTCTTTTGGTGGGTAGCTTGATTTGTAATTTTATTTAGACTATGCAGTTCTAAGCATTAGGGTTCAGCCTGTTCCTGTTCTCAAACAATATATTAGTACATTTTTTTACATATTGTGTGATGAAGATGACGATGACTACCTTACTAACTAAAAATGGATTTCCATTAAACCAGGCACACATAGAAATACGACCCCTGACCCCTGTGAATGCGGTATACTGCAGGTTATTGTGCAGCGTGCTGACACCGGTTTCCTCTTCCCGTCCAGCACGCCCTGGACCTGCAGCTGGCCGTCGCCAACATCCTCCAGCTGCTGGTGAACAGCGAGAGGAACCAGCAGGTGCTGTGTGAAGCGTGCCTCCATCAGCGGCTGCTGCAGCGCTGCAGTCAGGCGCTGGGCGACGAAGATCACCCCCTCCACCCCCCGCTGCAGCGCATGTTCGAGAGGCTGGCCTCGCAGGCTCTGCAGCCAATGGCGCTCAGGTACCGGCCTTTCTCATGATGTCTTTTAATTGTTAACTGAGTAGTATGCCGCCATGGATCTGTGGTGATGGAGAAGTCACCTGCAGGGGGTTTATTGGGCTGGTGAACAAAAACATCTACTCTAGAATCTGGTTTGTGGTGCAGATGTTTGTCCAGGTTTCCTTACTGTTTTTTTAGCTGTTGGACATCTAATGTTTTTGCCAGTTCAACTCATTTATATAAAATTGCTTTTAGTTGAGTTTTTAGTTGTAATGTGGTCATTTCTTTTTCATGTTTATGTTGTTTTTTATATTTGTGAAGCTGTTTGTAAGCAACAACAATAGCATCTTTACTCCAAATGCTAATAAAACATACTAGCATAATGCTAAGTCCATATTTTAAGCTAACCATTGAAAAATATAATAAAAAACAATAATAACACGTATTATTATTGTTATTTTTATTGTTGTTATTATGATTATTATTATATATTTTTCAGTAGTTAGTACTTAGCATTATGCTAGTATGTTTTATTAGCATTTATGGTAAAGATGCTAATATTGATTTTTAGCTATCACGTTATTTACCAAGGTGTCTCAGATTAATCTGCTTTCTCTCATCTATATTTTTCTGCTCGACAAGTTTAGTATAATAGGAGTTTTGTGGAACGGAGGGAGGGGGGTTACTTGATATGCACATGGTTGGTTCTTTTCAAATGTAAATTCAGCCTCCCTGGCTGTGATTCACCCCCTCTGAAATGAACTAGGAGGTGAAAGTATCTGTAGGTGTCAGTCGGGCTCCTGTCAGTCATCTGTCACGCCCCCTCCCCTGTCATCATACCTCTCCCCGTTGTGTTCCTCCGTTGTGTCTCTGGCGTGCCAGCGGCAGCCGGCAGATGAGCTCCGGAGTCGTTCTGTCTCTCTGGTGACGTTGGGTTGCTGCCTGCTTGAAGCTGATGGTGTCGCTCGCTTGGCGCCGTGACAACTATGACACAAGTCATCAGCAGAGCTTTGCATGCAGGTCACTGACGCACCAGTCAGCAGGGACAAAGGAACTGCTGCCTTAACATTCAAATCACCGGCTAAAAACCTTCAGAGACCTTCACTTCCTGCTTTCAAGAATTCAGCACATTTTTCAAAATCAGACAGAAGCGTTGTGGAATTGAGGATGTGTATTTGTATACTGTTTTCCATTTAAAATGTGAAGGAAAACATTGGCAACTCCATCCCTGCCAGTTGCTACTGCAGGAGTACCAGAGTTTAATAATACTAACAACAACAACAACAACAACAACAACTGACTAGTGATCAATGAAATGTCCTTGGAATAAATGATTAGTGACGAACACACTGGATTATTACCTGTCTCCAGAAATCGACCAGTCATTGATCATTTTAAAAGAAAATACCAATGTTTTCCAGTTCTTTTTCCTGTGTTTCAATAAATCACGTTTCTGGATTCTTCTCCGTCCAGGGAGTTTATGCGACTTGGAAACCCTCTGAACTGTGGAGCGTGGGACAAGAAGCTGCTGAAACAGTACCGGGTCCACAAACCCAGTTCTCTGAGCTACGACGCCGACATGAGAAGTAAGATGAAGTTTAGCCCTCGTTTTCTGTTGAACAAGAAAATATTATGAATATTTACGTTGTGACCCTTTTTTATTAGACAACAAATACAAAGTAATACATAAGTAATCTGTTACATTCCTTTATTGCTTCTCTGTTGTAAGTGAACCAAGTGCTTTACTTCATTCTGGCCTATGACAGAAAAGAATGAAAATTAAACAAGCGATAACTGGAAAAGGAACAGAAAAGGGGTAATGTACCCACAGTAGTGAACAACAAGTGAAGTACAAATTCAAATAAGTGAATATAATAATAAGTATAAGTATAACATATACCTATTAAGCCTTTAGCACTGACCGTATCACCGGCGCTACATTGGGGCTATCATATTTTGGAGTACGCTAATTATGTGACAGTGGAAGTTGTGCCACTGTAAAAATAAGTATTATTTCTAATAAAATTTCCAACTTCTGGTTAAAAAAAATCTCTTGGCACTTTTAGGCAATCTTCACTTGTTTCAAGCACATTTTCACTTGAAATAAACAGAAACAATCTTTACTTGCTTGAAACAAGTGAAGCTTGATTTTAAGCGTAGAAATTTTTTAGAAAAGATGAAATGAGACAGATATTCATGGTCAGATTGTGATTTTTTTGCAGTGGTGTTGACCACTCCGCTGCCCTTTTACCTGCTGGTTAAAATTCTAGCAGTGCTGGAAGGTTCTTCTGCTGCTCTTGTTGTCCTCTGATCAGTGGAGTAACCCGTTTGTTAGCGGAGCAGCAAGTTGTCGGTGGAACGTGGAATCCAGTTGATGTGTAAATTCTCTGCTTAAACAAAGAGCGGCTTGTAAATGTGAATCTAATGGTTTGTTTTCTGACAGCAGCTGTTAATGTGGGTAATTCAGGGCTCCGCAGCACGTCCTGATTACTCATTGTGTCTCCTCCCAGCTGAGGATGGATATTAAGTCCCCAGTAATTACTTCCCTTTTTTAAACAGGCGCATACGCACACCATCTCTGTCTGTCTGGGAGAAACACACTTGTGTTTAATCACCCGCGCTGCAGGATGTGAAACGTCCTCCTTTGATTGAATCTGTCAGATCGGAATGAGCAGTTGTGACTAACGAGAAGTTCAGAGAAGGTGTGAAGAAAATCTCCAGGTCTGGAGACATTTTGGACACAGAAGTAGAAGTAGGAAGTGTGTGTGTTTCTTTTGCACGAACGTGTGATATGGACGTTATTTGCTTCAACACAATGAGGGAACAACATGGTTCAGTTCAGTTCATTTCAGCTCAGGTGGAATGGATTCGATTCGTTTGCTCCGGTTACAGGTCGCTGTTATCCTGCAGCCCGTCCCAGCTGTCAGTGGGTGAACAGTAGGTTACACCCTGGATGAGTCGCTAGGTCATCGATTCAGTTCGATTCAATTCAGTTTGATTAATTTAATTTAATTTAATTTAATTTAATTTAATTTAATTTAATTATTTAAGTTTATTTAAGTTCTGTTCAGTTTGAATCAATTCAGTTAGTTCAACTCAATTCAGTCCAATCAATTATCTACGGTTCTTTTATGCTCAGTTCATATTTGTGTAGCTTCAGCATCGCAGTTTCCCGTTCTGCCCTGATGGATGTTACAGTTCTCACAGTACAACAGCCCGTGTCTCTAGGCCTTGAAGTGCAGTGGGATCATGTGATCTGACTTCCCTGAACTCCTTCTCCCCTCCTGACTCCACAGACAGTATGACCATGTCCACCGAGGGCTTCGGTCCAGACAGCGTCTTCACCACGCCGGCAGAGGACAACGGTCAGTACCGCATCAGCCGCAGCCTGGTGCGCTCCGCTGAGGGCAGCACGGTCCCTCTGACCCGGGTCAAGTGCCTGGTGTCCATGACGACGCCCCATGACATCCGTCTGCATGGATCCGCTGTCACGCCGGCGTTTGTGGAGTTTGACACGTCGCTTGAAGGCTTCGGGTTAGTGCGAATGAACTCTTCACTACGAAAACTAAATCCTACCAAGAATATCTGTCATATTTATGTCTCATTTTTCATCATAAACTCTCTTTATGCTCCAAATAAGACAAATCATCTGAAAAATTAACTTGATTTTAGACCATGCGTTTCAAACAAATTTTCCTTGTAAAAAGAAATAGAATTTTTTTTTTTAATTACCTTGAAGCAAGTGAAGATTGTCTAAACTATTTTTTTTAGAAAATCTTTCGGGTGATGTGTCTTATTTCAAGTGTACTCTATAGGTTTTTTGAGGTATTTTTTGGTATTTGAGGTCTCCGATCTCACTGACTTGTGACCTGCTGGGGTGTTTGTATTTCCTGTCCACACTGGGGGCACTAACCAGTTACACACTGATTGTTTCCAGCGACAGACGGAGCCCAGTGTTCAGTCGACCGTGTTTCTCTAAACCTTTTTAGGATCAATTTTCCACACACCTCACCGTGTACAAAGTTATTTTTCCATCACCAAGGAACTTTTTTTTTAAAATCTCTCATCATCATCATCAGCACCTGCGACTGTCTCTGCAGGAGACTACTTCCCCTCCGTAGTGGAGCCGTGCATACAAATAGGCTTATTTTCCGCCTTTTATGTCATGCAAGGCTCTTCACTGGGCAGATGACAGGGTCTGCCGCTCCCCAGGGAAGGAGTGGGGGGGGTCAGGAAACGATGGCGTGTGTGACGTGACCTTGGTGAGATGCCGGTACAGTCTTAACATACATGGCAACATGTGACACAGTAAACAATGGTTAGCAGTGTCATATGTTTAATTCCTTATTAATATTCATATGGGTGTCTGTTTAAGAGAAGGTGTCTGGCAAAGGTCACTGGCGACATTGTCCATCGGTTATTTCCTTTAATTACCTCAAGCTAGATAGTTGTTCTGCAGTGCAAAAAGACAACAGTTCTTATTTGTCTTATTTCTAATCAAAAGGAATATTATCATGATTATTAATTCTTCTTAATTTATCACAGAATAGTATCCTGTGCTTCCAAATGTCTGTAAGGTCGACATAGAAGAGCTGCGTAGTGTTGCATGTTCCAAAGATTTGACGCCCGGGTTTGACGTTCAGGACAGAAGGTGCTGTCAAACAGCAGCAATGTGGTTGTGCAGGTCCCAGGAGAGAAGGAGAGAGAAGGATTCCTTGAAGCTGGAGCTTATTTTCATGCGTCATTAGCGATCGCATCCAGATATGAGCGGTTATTTTTTTGCTACTGTTTTTTTTTTTTTTCATGTATTTTTTCCTCAAATCAGATATTTGCCTACGAGCAATGCAGCAGTGGTTAGCACTGTCACCGTAGTTTCACGGTTTCAAACATACTTCTGATAAAAAAAGTACCACAGGTTGTGTACCACCCTCATTAACACACAAGTTGGCTTGATGTGTGTGTTTCCTCTAAAGCTTCCAGCCACATCTCACTTACCTGTGCTCAAATCCAAATACAGAACTCACACAAAGCCTCTTTGTTTCCAAAATATGTGTGTTTAGTGCCCCCCCCACCTATGAAGATACCTATGAAGATGATGGCATCGCTGCTCTATGACTCATAAGAAGCCGTTTGCTGTGTCGCAGCAGCCACATCAGAATAGAACATGAGAGTTCCTCCTGAAAACACAGCAGAGCAGCAGCACACAAAGTGCTGGCCCACTTTCTGTTCAGCGCACGCACACACGCACGCGCACACACGCACGCGCGCGCACACACACTGCGCCCCCTGCTTCCCTCCCCATCTGTCAGCATGAAATATTGATGCCCCCTCTGCTATAAGGAATTATGCACACACACATTCTATCGCACACATCATTCCCACACACTTTCCAGCACACAAAAACACACTCACACTCACTGAGCTCGACGCCGCCTCCTCGCACGGAACAAGAAAGATGCTATCACAGGAAGGGAGGGTGGGAGGGTGGGAGCCATTCTTGGTGAGAATTTAAAAACTTGCATCTCATCCTGACTGCAAAAAGAAAAAATTAGCATAGTGAGCTGGTAGAATCCCTGGAGGCTTTTTGTTTTACCCCATCAACAGGATGACTTTGGGGTGTGTGTGGGGGGGGTGGCGAGAAGAGCAGCTGGGTGGGTTCTTCTGCTTGTTAGACACATCGGAGTGTCTGCCCTTGCAAAGTGTCATTGAACGCTCCAGTAATATAGTGTGAAGTGAAACGAAATGATAGAGTAAGTGCAGTGCTGTTGTTGACACTTTGATCTAAAGTCATATATGATGGAAAATCCTCCACAGTTTTTGTCTATTTTTTGGTCCAGAAGGCAAAAGAGAGGTCATGAACAAAAGTTGTTTTTTCATCTATTTTTCAATGTAGTAGTTTTTGTGTCTGGTGACGGGGACTCGGACAACACAGACCTCTACCGCTTTGTCATGTCAAACTGCTCTACTGAATGTTTTTTACTAGCTCTACATTAAACCTCGTCCAAACTTACTAAAAATACAAACAATAAAGTTTAATTTTTTTTGTTCTTCATTTCAAAAGGCAAAAAATACTGGTCTAACTTTACATCGGTACACGATAGTATAGGTTTTATTGATTATTATTTAAAGAAATAATAATAATAAAAACTACTCTAAGATTGGAGAATTTCCCTGTCTGGGCTAACAGTTGCTAACAGTTGACATGCTAACAGTGTACTACCATTGTAATTCATGATGTCAGTTGGATTGGCCTCAGTGCCCTTGTACATTTTATGGTCTGGAGATAAAAAACTAATCAGGAGTTTGGGTTTCCTCAGAAAAACTGAATAACAGTGGTTGAACCTAGACATCATCAGACTAAAAGTCATTATTTACGTCACATCAACAGATATACAGTTGACTGAGCAGAGATTTGACGTCTCGTAAATTCTTCAGCATGACACGGCGGATTTCCATTTTGTAATACAAAGCCTCTGTTTCCAGGAGCATCTAGATTCTCTCTGTTCTCTGGACTAAGCCTCTGTGCCTATTACATCTGCAGCCGCTAACGTGCTAAACAGCATCTTCTGTCGTCCGCTCCAGGTGCCTCTTCCTGCCCAGTCTGGCGCCCCACAACGCTCCGACCAGTAACACCAACGCCTCTGGGGTCAGCGATGGAGCAGTGCTGAGTGGGATGGGCTCAGGTGTGTGTGTGTGTGTGTGTGCGTGTGTGTGTGTTCTTCTTCACACAGTCTGACAAGAATATTGTCTTGTTATGATAATGTAAGATACGTACAAAGCTTTTTAAGTATAACATCACCGATTGTAGGACCCAGCCGAACTACTGTGACATGTTAGCTAACAGGTAGCAGATTAGCCAACTGGTATGTTAGTTTACAGGCAACATGTTAGCTTACTGATATAATATGTTCGCTAGCAGACTGAAAGATAACCAGTTAGCCAGCAACAGTGTTCGAACAAGTTGTACCCATGAGTCCTCACTAGTCATGACCACGTTATGAAATAACTCCTTTCATTTTATCACTACATTATGAAATAATTACTCACGAAATACTCACTAGTCATTACTACAGTATAAAATAAATACTCACTAGTCATCACTACATTATAAAATAAATATTCACTAGTAATGTCTACATTGTGTATAATCACTCATATGCTCATTAGTAATCAATACTTCATGTCATAAATAGTCATTAATGCATTCTAAAATAAGTACTTGTTAATAATACCTAGTAGGCACAAATACTAATATAACACAAATATAATAAAAGTATTTTTTTTCAATTTCTTTCTTGACTCGATACCAGTAAAGTTTTGTTTGCTGAGTGCTTCATAAGCATGTTCATGGCTGAAGCACTGAAGAGGCTCATTGAGCTATAAATGAGCCATCATTGCAGAACAGTTACAGTATTTTATCATGATCTAAGTGTTCTTGTTTGCCAGTTTTTCCACTTCTATTTGGACGCAATGCAGATGACTTGCGGCAGCAGCAGCAACAGCATCTCTATTCTATGTTCCACGTCAATCCCATCTACATTTTACAATGTTTTTGGGAAATAGATTCTCACAGAAAGAAGAAAAACAGATGAAAAGAACCTATGATACTATGCCTGATTTATAGCCTCATTTACTATTTATGAAGCCCAACTCTCCTGTCCACTTCTCTTCTCTCCTCTCTCTCTTTATCTATTCATAAGTTCCTTTCGCATCCACCTTCCTCACATCTTCCAGCACGATTTATAGATGTCGCTCTTTCCCTCCCTACATTTCTTCCTGTCACTCATGCGTTCACCCTTTTCTCTCTCCCTGTTCTTCTTGCCCTTTATCTTGACACCTTTTTAGCTCTTTTTTGCTTTAAATGCCGCAGTCCTCCCCTCACCTCCTCCCATCCTTCCCTCCTTCCCCATCCCCGTGATCTGACCTACATCTGTAGATGACATCATAAAAAAAGTTCCGCTCAGTAACCCTTTGCACGCATCAGTTTTAGATCAGTTTGTCATCTCTGAAGCAGATTTTCCTGCCACATTTATTTCTCTAATCCAAGGAGTTCATCATCAACTCTGCATTGACACTAACATCGCTGATGATGCCTGATTTTAAACTCATCCTGTCTCAGAACAGATGTTGGCCAATCAGAGTACATTCTCTTAACCTGCTGAGTTCACACTTAACCAGTTTAGTTTCCTTCTGTATGATTTTTGGTGCTGCATGCCAGCCTTCCTGTTTCTGCTTTGCATGCAGAGATCAGGGATGTTTATCACGGTGTATAGATAAATGTTGGGATTTAGTTTGTTTTAATGGCCTGTGAAATGACTTCAAGAGTCGTTTCAGTGTACCAGAAGTAACTCTTAAAAGAATTCGAATGCCTGGCAGCAATATGAAAAACTCATTTGTTCATTTTAGATAAGCCACTCACATACCTTAAATAATTCCTTAATCTTGAATGAAAAAAGAATGTGTGATGACCCAGTGAAAATGGTAATTTGAATAAAAAGTGTTTGGAATAAAGATGAAAAAATGCTACATCCAGCCAAGTTACTGTAATTAACTTGTAAAATGTTAGCTAACTGGTTACAGGTTAACTAACTGATATAATATGTAAGCTGATGTGGTATAACGTGTTAGCTGGCTGGTGTAATATATTAGCTAAATTTTAACAGGTTAGCTAAATGGTATAATACATTATGTTAGGTAACTGTTAACAGGTTAGCTAAGTGGTATAATACATTATGTTGGGTAACTGTTAACAGGTTAGCTAACTGGTATAATATCGT
>CAAKHB010005425.1:35284-50323 GCA_901007665.1 Aeoliscus strigatus
TGTGTCTGTGTCGGCAGTAGCGTGGAGGGTTTCGGGCTGGAGGCCGAGGCCAGGATGACCACCTGGCATGTGATGATGTCCACGGAGAATGAGGCAGATGATTCACCCAGCCATGACGTCAGTGAAGGTGAGACACCCAATTTACCCCATTTTCTGCCCTGTTCTTTTCTCACTTTGGACATGTCTCAATGGGGCTGCAGGGCGGCAGCTGCTGCTGAAGGCCGTGAACCGCGTGTGGACGGAGTTGATGCACAGCAAGCGCCAGATGCTGGAGGACATATTCAAAGTGTCTCTGCCCTGCAACGACAGAGGACACGTGGACATCGCCACCGCCCGGCCCGCCCTGGAGGAGCCCGCGCTCAAGAGCTGGCAGAACCACCTGGGTGAGGAGAAGAAAACACTCGGGGGGGTAGTGTTTGTGTTTTATTTAGTCGTTACATAACAGGGTCGTCAAATTTGGAGGCTCAGTAACAGTGTGTTTCCCGGTGGTGATGCAAACTGAGAAGTACTGGCTGCTGAGTGTAATAAATCAATGAAAGCACTTAGATAACCACTTCCACAGGAAGTGTGTAACGGACCACCGGAACATGTCAATCAAAGCAGTATTCGCTTTGACCATCCTGCCTGAAACCCAGTGTTTCCTCTGCTGCTCAGTTCATGAGAAGAAGTGCATCAGCCGTGGGGAGGCGGTGACGCCGGCCACGCAGTCCAAACTGTCCAGGGTCAGCAGCGGCTTCGGCCTCTCCAAGCTGACGGGCGTCCGCCGCAACAAGAAGGAGAACAGCCTGAACAAGAACAGCCCCTCTGCCCAGGTACGCACACAGAAGGAACACACAAGTCAGCCTGCGATGTCCCTTTGGTCCGTCTGTGTGTCCCCATCATGAGTCACATCAGCTTTTGGCTGTCGGGTTGTTGTCATGTACTCTGTAACCGACAGGAGACGTTCCAGTGGATGTTCACTCACATCGCTGTTGTTCGAGACCTGGTGGCCATGCAGTACAAAGAATACCAAGAGGTACCACTTGGATCTTGTCCAGGCAGTCTAAACGTCCCCTGGTAAAACCTCTTTGACTAATAACAGTCAACGACGTTTCAAATCCTTCAACCAGTAGGCTTTGAATTTGAAAGGACAGACACAGGAAGTGGGCAAACAATCATAAAAACACAACCACACATGTGTATTTTATTGTTGTGGTGTTAAAGGTGGATTAAATGTAGAAAATATTCCATGTCTACCTTTGTTCAAACTGTGCATCTAACATAGTGGGACCATTGCTCCCATATGGAGCTTGGAGGGGACTCGGGGGTGGGGGCAGCACTTACACTTTCAGTTTTCACCTCATCGGCCCTTGTGTCTCCCAGCGGCAGCAGAACGCCCTGAAGTACGTGACCGAGGAATGGGCGTCCATTGAGTACGAGCTGCTGCGTGAGCGAGGCCTCTGGGGGCCCCCTATTGGCTCGCACCTGGACAAGTTTGTCCTGGAGATGACGGAGGGGCCCTGTCGAATGAGGAAAAAGATGGTCCGCAACGACATGTTCTACATCCACTATCCCTACTTCCCTGACACGGAGGCCAACACCAACTCAGCGCAGGTATCAGTCTTCTACAGGGTCCTGATGAGCTGAGCTGAATGGGGATCACACATCTCATCATGTGATCATGTGTGTCATTTACATACGTAGAGGATCTGGACCAGATCAACAACATCTGATATGTATCTGTTCACATTTAATGCAATATTATTATTATTATCCATTTATTGATTTAATGTAATATGATAATTATTCTTATTATTATTATTTTAATTGTTGTGTTATATTATTATATATGATAAAATTTAATAAATAATATTTAATTATCTAATTATCTATTTAATAATTATTTGTATTGTTAATTTAATTTAATAACTTCCCACTCAGTTTAAAGGAACCTCTTGGGTCACTGATCTCTCAGCAAACGAGCAAGTCTAATTTCTTATAAATTTAACCACAAGTTCCTTTAAATTGCACAAAGCTCTGAATATGTCTGATCAGTGCTTGTGTCCCTGATAAGAATGGGTGACTTGGTTCGAGCACTCCGCCGTAATGTGAAGAAGTGACACCGACAGCCGGCGGCTCACTTTTTTCCTGGCACCGCTGAGACACACTGAGCTTTGTTGGTGAAACAAATAATTCCTCCTCTCTTTGCCAACGTTCATCCACTGACTCAGCAAACAGGGCGCTATCACACTGATAACTGATAACTTTCAGGTTCGACACATGAATGCTTCTTATAAAAGACATTCACATTTCAAGTGAAACAAAGGGACATTCAGTCAGTCAGTCACCAGTGACAAACAGAAAAGAGTCATACCTCCCTGTAACTGTTCACTGGATGTTGACTTCTACACGTTTTCTACTTCCACCAAATGTTCAACCCTAAGATGTCCTCTGCAAATCATGTTGAAAGCTCAGAGAGGAACAGTTTAGAGTTCATAAACCCTTGATGAAGAGGAGCAGAACATTTAACATGTTAGTGGAGCACTGACAGGCTGCTGGATGACATGGTGGCGTCCCCGTGTGGAACAGATGAGCACCGTCAGCCGCAACCAGCGTGTGACGGTGCTGACCGATTAGCTGTGAGCTACCAATAAACCTTTGAATGGAGGACCAGGAGGATGGGCTGATAAATCTTTGGTGTGAACTTTTCTGTTGCCAGTGGCTACACGTAGTTTCATGTTGTTGCACCTGTATTCTTTGGTCTGGGCTGGCCTTAAAGGGTCATTCTGTAGTTTTAAAAACATGCATTCTTCACCACGGTGAAAGGTCTGTTCCCACGTGAGACTGCGAAGGTCTCATCTGTCACCTCTGTACCTTTTGCAGCCGCCCTCGCCCCCTCTGGTGCCCCTAGTAGTCTCACCTCATGTCTGGGGTGTTGACTGCTGCCAGGTACTGGACTGAAGTCCACATGGAGAAAGTTCTCTGGTGTGACTGCATGATCATAACAAAACAGTAATAAACCAGAGGGATGTGTTTGCTCTCTAAATCCACTCATGAAGTTTTCTGCCCTCTGGGTTTCAGTTTTGCTTTTTGAGCAGCTGTGCAGTAAAACATGGACGCCGACTTTTGCTGTGTGGAGCTGCGAGTGTTCTTATTTGAATATCAGTGTGGTCTTCATTTGTTTGTAGGATATATGATGAGGATGTATTGGATTTTTTGTGCATTTGCGCATGTAGACATTCACCCTGTACAAATCAGTTAGTAGTTAGTAGTTATTATATCCTGAAATTCTCTTGAAAGTGGCATCTATGGAAGACAATGAGTGCCACAGCCTTCTGGTAAAAAAGAATTGATGTTAATGGCTGAACTCTGAGTTTAAATAAAAAAATTGGAATGAGATATTTGATTGAAAATATCAGAACTCAAATAATTACAAAGTCTAAATTCTGAGAAAAATGTCTCGCTTCTGATTTTAAATAAAACTTTGGAACAAGATCAACAAGTTAAAATGTATTTTTGAAAAAACTCAAAAGAACTTAAATAGAAATACAAATTGATCGCACTCAGTGTGGCCCTAATTGTCTTCCATAGAAGCAGAGGAGAATAAAAACACGACAAATGAAAGATACACGAGGAATTGGTCCATAAAGAGATTAAAATACAAGGAAAGAAATAATTTGTCCTTTGGGATGGAGACAGGTCACCACACCTTTGTCTCCTTCCCTCTCCAGAAGCCTCTGCGTTACCGGCGCGCCATCAGCTACGACAGCAAGGAGTACTACATGCGTCTGCTGTCCGGAAACCCTGGCATGTACCAGCACTCTGTGGAGCACAGCACAGAGGGGGAAACCACACAGCACGAGCCCGAGCACGGAGAGGACACCATCGCCAGAGTCAAAGGTACGGAGCAGCACCTGGAGAGACACAAGGACCAAATGACGTGTCGCCTTACTTGTGTCCGTCAGGCCTGGTGAAGGCTCCTCTGAAGAGGTCTCGGTCCACGGCGGACGGCGCCGACGAGGACAGTCAGGAGCAGCTCCAGGAGCAGCTGCTGGAGTCGGGTGGTCCAGAGGACGAGCAGAGGACTGACAACACGTCGCTGCTGCGCCTCCTGGAGGAGGGAGAGAAGGTCAGAGAGGGTTCAGAGAATTAAAGACACGCGTTTCTTTGCCTGGGTGAATGCGGACTGAAGCCCTTCGATGTTTTTGTTTGAATGCTTTCAGATCCAGCACATGTACCGCTGCGCCCGGGTGCAGGGTCTGGACACAAGCGAGGGTCTACTGCTGTTTGGGAAGGAGCACTTCTACGTCATCGACGGCTACACCATGACCATGTCCAGGGAGATCAGGGACATCGACACGCTGCCTGCCAAGTAGGTCCCATGACGCTACTGCTGCCCAGACACTCAGAGCACTTCAGAGTACCGTAATTACGCAAGCATTTGTGAAATCAGATAAAGGACAAACTGTTCCTGAAAGCTTAGAAGTGTCACTTGGTTCCTCTACCTGACGTGAAGGAGGAGCTAGGAGGAGGAGAAAACATCGATTGGTTCATGAAAGTTATGAAGTTGAACTTCACAAACAAGTT
The DNA here is from genome assembly GCA_901007665.1 of Aeoliscus strigatus. Classification (NCBI taxonomy): domain Eukaryota; kingdom Metazoa; phylum Chordata; class Actinopteri; order Syngnathiformes; family Centriscidae; genus Aeoliscus; species Aeoliscus strigatus. The sequence continues at coordinate 39,851 of CAAKHB010005425.1, forward strand.
GCTGTTATTACGGTAATGACTCTCCAGCTTCCAGCATAACGACAGCAACTTGTTCTCAGCTTTCAGTAACAGATGGACGTTTTCAGATAGCACAAATGTGGCGTAGCAAAGGTACGCCAACGTATGCTGGGGGCAGTGTAGGTGAATCTGCCTCTGACATGTCGACTGTTTGCATTTCGGTTTACGCTGCTGCTAATTCATTCACTGCCAAATCTGATGCATCAGTGCGTTCTTTCAAAAAACACTGAAGCTCGACTCACTTCAACTGAAGATGACATCATCCCTCTGGACGCCATGTTGGGGAGGTTCTGCTGCTGGGATGAAGTAATGGGGTGGAGGGAGCATGCGTCCTGTGATATTATTTATTTATACGATTAGTCTCTATATCACTGCTCCCTCCCAGTGAAAAGAATATTTTCTTTTTCTCTGAAAGAATCAAGAGATGAACAGTTTTGAAAGAACAGGCTGCAAACATCCTTTAATCAAAACCTCACCTGCCTGATATGAGGGAAAGGTTGTCAAATTCACCATTGTCTTGATGACTTGTGCTATGACTTCTGTTGTCATCTAATGCTACAAAGAATGATTGAGTTCATCAGACCGTGGAGGGAAACACTGATGTGACTGCAGCAGGAGAACAGCTCTGAACACTTTGTCTGTTGATGTCCAGTCTGCATGAGGCCATCATCCCCAGAGGAGCGCGACAGGGCCAAAGCCAGCTGAAGAGAACCTGCAGCATCTTCGCCTACGAAGACATCAAGGAGGTTCACAAGAGACGCTACCTGCTGCAGGTCTGCCATGACAGGCAATCGGAGCATTAAACATCCAGCTGAAGGCACCCGTTGATAGGAAACCTGTGTTTTATCTTCTGTTAGCCGATGGCCGTGGAGGTCTTCTCAGCCGACGGGAGGAACTACTTGTTAGCCTTCCAGAAAGGAGTCCGCAACAAAGTCTATCAAAGGTCCTGAACCTCCTCAGATCATGACACATCCACATATTCTAATACACTGAGATAATATATACTTATATAATATACTTACTGAGAAAAAAAGTCTCTTCACACTTAAAATAAAGTAACTTCTTTTTAGACAATACACTGCAAAATTTCAACAAAGACAACTGTTTTTACGAAGAATATTTGTCTTATTTACCATCTAAATGTCCCATTTCCAGTCATAACATCTTTTTAGAATCTGCCAGTGGAATGAGATTTTTTTTCCTTGTAATAAGAAAAAACTTGACTTGTTCCAACTGGCAAATTTTTGTTGGCTTGAACATTGGCTTGAAACATTGGCTTGAAACAACTGAAAAATATCTAACAAGTCACTTTTTTAGGATTTTGATTAGAAAGGAGGAGTGGAGGAATGTCTGTTAAAAGGCTTCCTGTCTGTCTGTAGATTCTTGGCGGTGGTGCCCTCCCTGGCTGACAGCTCAGAGTCCGTCTCAGGCCAGAGGCCCAACACCAGCGTGGAACAAGGGTGAGACTCCCCACATATGTGCTACGGTGTTGTCTGCAGCTGTTCTCTGACAGCAGCTTCTCTGTCCTGCCAGGTCTGGACTCCTCAGCACACTGGTCGGTGAGAAGTCGGTGACTCAACGATGGGAGGTAAGAACAGTCCGGTGTGCTCCTTGGTTCAACGAGAACCATGGGGCCATATGTTTACATCAGCCTCTGAATCTGTTCTCCAGCGTGGGGAGATCAGTAACTTCCAGTACCTGATGCATCTGAACACGCTGGCCGGGCGCTCGTACAACGACCTGATGCAGTACCCCGTCTTCCCCTGGATCCTGGCCGACTTTGACTCAGAGGTGATCGCTGCCTTTGCTCTGGCAGTCCACATGGAGGACGTGTTGGGTAACGTGTTGGGTAACGTTGTTGTTGGTTCACCAGGAGCTGGACCTGAACAACCCCAAGACCTTCCGTAACCTGTCCAAGCCGATGGGAGCTCAGACCGACGACAGACTGACCCAGTACAAGAAGAGGTTCAAGGACTGGGAGGACCCCAATGGTGAGACTCCAGATGTCTTGTCCTGTCTGTCCCAGTTCTCCTCCTCCTGCCCTGTGTGTACAGACGTGCTATGTGTGTGTGCTCCCAGGTGAAACCCCAGCCTACCACTACGGCACCCACTACTCCTCAGCCATGATAGTCGCCTCTTATCTGGTCCGCATGGAGCCCTTCACGCAGATCTTCCTACGACTGCAGGTTGGATTTGTTCTTTCTTTCTGAACCTGACGCCACATTGATCTACATCAATATACGGATTGGTTGAGCTGCAGTCAATACAAATCACAATATTTGTCTTATTTCTAAATTCAGATTTTTATGTCTTTCCACGTAAAATGAACATAATCACCTGAAAATCGAACTTGTTCATAGACAATTCATTTGTTCATTTGTTTCAAGCTAATGGTCACTTAAAAAAAGTAGAAAACTCTACCAGGAGAGCAAGTGTTTTTTTTTTCTTAGTACAAGCAATAAAATCCTGCTCCACTGTCAGATTTTTCTGTTTATTTCAAGTGTACATTTGAGAGAAATTGAAAAAAAGACATTTTATAACAAGAAATGAGACATTTTGACAAGAAACAAGACAAATATTCTTAGTAAGATCTTGAGTTTTTGCAGTGATACGCCTTTATTTTGAAATTTCTTTCACATGCCAGTCTTGCCATTTTCGCCAAACTCTGCCTCAATGTGAACTGTAAACAACTCTAGCAGCAAACAGGGCAAATATTAAGTTAATCAGAGATGTTGAATTAATTTTTAATTATACAGAGCAGAATATGTGGAATGTGTTAAATCGGCAAATAGCAATAATATTGTTTTGTATTTTTATCATTGGAACTGGTGATTTACACCCGGAATGTTCTGTTGATGGATCAACTGCTGGTGAAATCAAAAGCACATTGGTTTGGAGTTAAATCCATGTGGTTTTCAGGGAGGTCACTTTGACCTGGCGGACAGGATGTTCCACAGCGTACGTGAAGCCTGGCTCTCCGCCTCCAAACACAACATGGCCGACGTCAAGGAGCTCATCCCCGAGTTCTTCTATCTGCCGGAGTTCTTGCTCAACTCCAACAACTTTGACCTGGGTCAGTATGAGGCAGCATGAGCAGACGTGAACGAGAGCATGAATATGAAGTCTGCCATGTGCTTCTTTGGTGGACCAGGTGCGAAGCAGAATGGAACCAAGCTGGGTGATGTGATCCTGCCTCCCTGGGCCAAGGGAGACCCCCGGGAGTTCATCCGAGTCCACAGAGAGGTTCGACCTTCACACACGTCCTGCAGTCAATCTGACAAAACAATATTTGCTTCCAAATGGATCCATTGTAAACGACACAACAGGCTGTAGTTGATATTCCAGGCCTCTAGGTGGCGCTGACATTCACTAAAAACAGCGGTGGATCTAAAATGACGTGGCATATGTGGTTGTATGCAAGGTGCTTTGGAATTTTTTCACCCAGGGACCGAGTTGGAGAAACGTGTATTTCCAAGATCCATTTGAATGATCGTCCAAAATGATGCAAAACATGAGCGTTCATCCAGCGAGCGTCAGGGTCTCTTCCTGCCCTTCCCCCAGGCGCTGGAGTGCGACTACGTGTCAGCCCACCTGCACGAATGGATTGACCTGATTTTTGGCTACAAGCAGCAGGGCCCGCCAGCAGTGGAGGCGGTCAACGTCTTCCACCACCTGTTCTACGAGGGTCAGGTGGACATCTACAACATCAACGACCCCCTGAAGGAGACGGCCACCATCGGCTTCATCAACAACTTTGGACAGATCCCCAAACAGGTCAGATCCCGTCTAGCATGCTGCTTTAATGATGCCTGGGGCACAGCCGTTTCCGCTTTTCATCTGAAGTCATCTGAACCAGTACTAAACAAGTGACGGCCTCTGATTGGTCACTGAAGAGAGAGGGACGTCCCTAGCACTGACATCCACACCACCGGTCTACCACCGGTTTCAGTTCTTGATTCCTCGTCTCATGCTCATTTACCACGGCTGATTTGAGGAAAACACACACTGCGGTCCGTTGATGAAGTCCAGACGTTGGAGACGCACGATAACTATTTCTCATTACCAATAACCGAGATGTCAGAACAACGGTGTGTGTCCAGTATGCAGATGTTTAGCTAGAGAACAGCAGGAACTCTGAGCTCTGCTCGGTGGGTTTCAGCAGACGGTGGCATCCGGAACTTTAGTCCCAAGCTGTCTCTGTCTGCGTGTGTTGCAGCTGTTTAAGAAGCCCCACCCTCCCAAAAGGGTGCGCAGCAAAGCCAACGGCGACATAACAAGCGTTCCTCCGAGCTCCAGCAGCGACAAGATATTCTTCCATCATCTGGACAATCTCAGACCTTCTCTTGCTCCTGTCAAAGGTAAAAACTCAGGCTTGTTCAGTTTTTGTCAGCGATTCTTGGTAGCTGAAGCCTTCACAGACCGTTGTACCTCGCCCGTGTCCAGAGCTGAAGGAGCCGGTGGGACAGATAGTGTGCACCGACAAGGGAATCCTCGCTGTCGAGCAAAACAAAGTGTTGGTTCCGCCAAGTTGGAGCAAGACGTTTGCCTGGGGGTACGCCGACCTAAGCTGCCGTCTCGCAAACTACGACTCTGATAAGGTCAGTACGTGGTATCGACCGCCGAAATAAGACATAACCTGTCAAAATAACTTCTTTTTAGACATGTCCACTTGTTCCAAACAAATCGTCACTTGAAATAAGCAGAAACAGCTGCCAATGGAGCAAGATTTTGATTTGTTTGTGCTAAGAAAAAAACACTTGTCCCACTGGCAGATTTTTCTACTTTTTTAGGTGAAAGTTTTATTTCAAGTGTAAGGACATTTTGATTATCAATAAGACAAATATTCTTTGTAAAATGTAGACTTTTTGCAGTGAGATAAATACTTTTAGTATGATTACATCAGGGCTCAGTACATATATACTGTAGATAATTGTATTTAATGTAATAGAGACATAGGTCCTTCTCTTTCGTCACCTTCAAACCATCATACTGTATATAACCATATTAAAGGAAACGCCTCCCCCTGCTGGTATCAGAAAAAACGTCTGCAGAAACTGGCCTGTACCATTCATCTTGGACATTTCCTGTTAACGTCTCTGTGTGTGTACACACACATACATGCACACACAAACACGTGGTCAGAATACTGAAGTTTGTTTCCACCTGACCACCCCCCTCTTGGATCTGGTGCCAGGCGTTGGTGGTGTACGAATGTCTGTCTGAGTGGGGTCAGATCCTCTGCGCCATCTGTCCCAACCTGAAACTGGTCATCACCGGAGGCACCAGCACCGCCATCTGTGTGTGGGAGACAGGAACGTCGAAGGAAAGAGCCAAGTCGCTCATTCTCAAACAGGTAAACACCGGTCTGAGGACTTATGACTTAAGATTATATTTGATCGACTGAGATAAGACACATCACCTCAAAAGTAACTGGTTTTTAGACATTTTTCACTTGTTTCAATCCAAATTTTCACTTGAAATAAGCAGAAAAATATGATTTTTCTTGTTTGTAATAAGAAAAAAAACACTTGCTCCACTGGCAGATTTGTCTTTTTGAAGTGAGTGTGAACATTGTCTAAAACAAGCTACTTCTGTCTTATTTTAGTGTATAGAGATGGCACAGATATTCAAAGTCTCTGTGTGTAGTGATGAAATCACATTCTTGTGTGTGTGTGTGTGTGTGTGTGTTCAAAGACTTGATCACAAAGTATGTGATCAAGTCAGTGTCCTTATTTGCCTCGAGGTGAAAATCCTCAAATCTTAAATCCTTGACAATCACCTTTCTCCTGCTGGTGCTCCCCCTCAGGCTCTGCTGGGCCACACGGACGCTGTGACGTGTCTGACGGCATCGTCAGCGTACCACATTGTCGTCAGCGGCTCGCGGGACCGAACCTGCATCATCTGGGACCTCAACAAGCTTTCCTTCGTCACGCAGCTGAGAGGACACCGCGCGCCCGTCTCTGCTCTGTGCATCAACGAGCTGACGGTGGGTTGGGCACCTCGTATCGGCTCACGGTCGGACCGACACAGCAGCTTGACGTGTCTTTGTGCAGGGCGACATCGTGTCTTGTGCCGGCACCTACATCCACGTGTGGAGCATCAACGGCAGCCCCGTCGCCAGCGCCAACACCTTCACGGGCCGCAGCCAGCAGATCCTGTGCTGCTGCGTGTCGGAGATGAACGAGTGGGATACGCAGAACGTCATTGTCACAGGACACTCGGACGGCGTCGTCAGGGTAACCACCTGCTAACCCTGATGACTATGTTGCATGATCAATCACCTTCTTATGTCCAAAAAACATATCGTAACAGGTGTCCAATTGACACTAAATGTGGAGAGATAATTTACCAAAAAGTACTTGGGTGTATTTGACTGATGAAATTCAATTTTATTATATATAAATATATATATATGTGTGTGTGTGTGTGTGTGAATAGTAATATAATAATAATAATATAATAATAATACAGATTTACAAATTTCTTTTGTGGTTTAAAAGGTATACCTCTGTCCAAGTTGAAAAAAAAGGTTTTCTAATGGCTTGTAAGTGTTTTAGGTTTATTATGTCAAGCTTATTGTCATTTCAGTAGTTTTCAGTGCATTTTTCCTCTTACTGCTGACTCCTAATTCTAATCTTTTGTATCTAGTTCTGGAGAATAGAGTTCCTCCAGGTCCCAGAAACCCCTGCTCCAGAGCCTGTGGAGCCAGACGTGACTGACTGCTGTGGCGAAGAGAAGATCGGTGAGTTGGTTACAAGAAGTAGCTCATCTGTGAGGACGGTCCAAACTACAAACATTTTCTCCTCACATCACAGAGGGGGGCGACAGTCACAACGGCGGCGACGACGACAGCAGCGAATCGGACGGGGACGAACCCAGTTTGAACCAGGAGCCCAAAGCGCCACGCAACCCGTCGACCGGCGGAGGCAGCCAGCCGGGCAGCGCCGTCCACAGACCCAGAGGTATGTGAGGAGACGTGGGTTTACTGGGAACATGGGGAACGTGAAAACCTCCGTCTGCTGTGTCATCCCGAGGTCCTCGTTGGTTTATCGTGGGCTTCAATCGTAGGCAACGCGATTGTAGAGCATGTGCTAATGTCTTCAATTCTACACTGACATTGAACTTCAGTTGGGTCGACCCTCATTATTATTATATATTTCGGGTATTACCCCCACCAAGGAGGTTCTGTTGGAACAGATTTGAATGAAATGTTGAGTAAATGCTGCTCATGGACCAGGACCAGATAATTAAATGATGATCTGGGTTCTTCCTCATTGTCAGCAGACGTGTCTACAACTCCACAATAAATGGTCTGATTGTTGGTAAAAAGGTTCTATGATGGATGATCAAAGTTTGATCTGGATCCTTTGATCCACAACAGGAGACAAGGAATGAAGACAAAGACATGAACTGACACCAGACTGTAGCTGACAGTCTGCTGAGTCAGCATAGTGGGAACAGATTGGGTGGATCTTCAATAGTTCTGGAGCTGGATCCAGAAGAAAACCACCATTAGATCAATAGTGAATTTAGTCACTGACTGTTGAATTAACAGTGTTGTCAGGGGACGGTCAGGGGATCTACTGATGGAGATAATAAGGTCAGGGAGGTTCCTGTTGGGTGGAACTCAAAATATACAAAAACACTGGATGGAGGTCTGAGCTCTGAGGACTTTTCTAGTTCCTCATGAGATTGTCGATGGTCCACCACCTGCCACGCTGACACAAAAGTCTTCTTAAAGGTCCTTCAGCCCGAGCGGGAGCGTCGTGGTCAATGGACAGCGGCTCTGATGACTCGCACCGATGGTCCGACACACTCAGCATCGACGAGAAGGACGGCTTCGTGTTTGTCAACTACTCTGAGGGACAAACCAAGGCCCTCCACCCCCACCCAGCTCACCCAGGCCACATAGCTCATCCAGGCTTGAGCTCCATGCCTCAGCCTCTCCAGCCGTCCACCATGGAGGCACGGACGTACAACCAGCTCAGGGCAGGTGGGTTTCAGTGACTAAAAGACATCACAAAGACCTTTCACTGAAGAATCGATGTGCTGATCTGATGACATGACACCGCATTGTTTACACACACTGTGTGTGTGTGTGTGTGTGTGTGTGTGTGTGTGTGTGTGTTCACAGGCTACAGATGGGAGCGCCAGCTGGTCTTCCGGAGCAAACTCACCATGCACACAGCATTTGATCGCAAGGACAACGCTCACCCAGCAGAGATCACCTCCCTCGCCATCTCCAAGTAAATACACTGACCTGTGGAGGTTTTGTCATGTTAAGGCCGGCACACATTCACCTTGAAACAGACAGATTCCCACTTTGAGTGTAGTTTTCACCGAGATGAACGACGGAAACATGTCACACTGACCCACTGTCAGCTTCTTCACACTCAATAGGACTGTTTGGTCCACACTCCGGAACAGAAGGTGGCGCTAATGAACCGACGGGCAGGATGACAGTCGCCGTTAAACAAAAGCTAGAAGAAGAAGAAGAGCCGTCAGTTGTTGTTTTTGACTATTACTGACTGGAAAAACACAGAAAAAAAAATGTTGTCATGTAGACGGTGGGCTTCACTGAGTCAGCTGACTCAGCTCGCTTCCTGATTGACTGTTGGTTGTGTCCTCTACATCCACATCGACTTGTTTCTGTGGCCATTCAGTAACATGAATGTGGGTCATCTTGCTCCTTCTCACCACCCGTTTCTCGTCAGGGACCACAGTAAGATCCTGGTGGGTGACGGCCGTGGTCGGGTCTTCAGCTGGTCAGTCAGCGACCAGCCGGGCCGCTCGGCGGCCGACCACTGGGTTAAAGACGAGGTGGTGGACAGTTGCTCCGGCTGCACAGTTCGCTTCTCCCTTACTGAGCGACGCCACCACTGCAGGAACTGTGGGCAGCTCTTCTGCCAGAAGTAAGAACAGCAGCAGTTTTTTTCTCTTTGAGCGGTTGTAACGTCACGTTCCACAGGTTCTGTTGTGTTTACTTCAGAATGCGTTAGCGGTTTGATTGACATGTTTGTGAAGTAGCATTCTGCCTTGATTATTCTCATTCATTGGAATCACTGACTCAACTCCTGAATGGATCGTTCCACAACAATCAGTCAACGTTTTAGCGTTGTGCCGGACGCATACGATTTGTTGAAAAGAACAAATCTTTTCACTGAACAGATTCTAATGAGTCAGTTCACCTGGGAGTTATCTCACATATAAATCAAAATCTCCCTGAAAATCAAACTGACTGTATCTGATCACTAAGAGATAAACGTCGTTGACTATGTTACTTTAGGATGAATCTTTTTACTGAACAGTCTCTACTGATTCAGTACATCTGAGTAAAGAGCGGTAGAGATTCAGTAAGGAACTGTTTTGACAATCACCACACTTGCGTTCCCTCTTCTTTTTAATTTATTGTTGCATGTAACTGAACTCACCCCAAAATAATCAATTTGTCAATAAAGCAGAAAATTCACACTGATTTCATATATTTATACTCCTTCAGAATCAGAAATCATTCTCATTATGCCCAAGGGAAGTGAAATTGTGTGCAGATTATTTCAACACAATAATAAAAAAATAAGATAAAGAACTATATTTGCAAGGTTTCAAATACCTATGATTAAAAAATCCAACAAATATCTGCTGACAAAGTGCACAATGTAAGAAGTGAAATATGAAATATTTCCATGTTCAGACTTATATTCCGTCTTGATTTAATTTATTTGGGGCTGAACACATAATAACAAGAACCCAATTACAAGTAAAAAGGAATTAATTTCCGAGCTTCGTGGTCCGGTTTTATCGTATTTTATTTTATCGTAGCAAGACAGAGTATATGTGCATAAATGAAAGGGAGACCAGTGGAAAAGTGAGGTTACAGGGAGCAGAGGTGGTGAAGGTGCAGGAGTTTAAGTACTTAGGATCAACAGTGCAGAGTAGTGGAGACTGTGGAAGAGAAGTGAAGAATAGGGTGCAGGCAGGGTGGAACAGCTGGAGAAAAGTGTCAGGAGTGATTTGTGATAGAAGAGTTTCAGCTAAGGTGAAGGGAAAGGTTTACAGGACTGTGGTTAGACCAGCTATGATGTATGGTTTAGAGACACTAGCGATAGGCAGAAGACAGGAGGCAGAGCTGGAGGTGGCAGAGTTAAAGATGCTGAGATTCTCTTTAGGAGTGACCAGGATGGACAGGATTAGGAATGAGGTCATCAGAGGGACAACACAGACAGGAAGGTTAGGAGAAAAAGCTAGAGAGGCTAGATTGAGATGGTTTGGACAGTGGATACATTGGTAGGAGAATGTTAGAGATGGAGTTGGAGGTAGGAGACAGAGAGGAAGACCAAAGAGGAGATTTATAGATGCAGTGAGGGAGGACATGGAGGTAGTTGGAGTCAGAGTAGAGGATACAGAGAACAGGGAAAGATGGAAATCGATGATTCGCTGTGGCAACCCCTGAAGAGG